>ML170395.1:0-15721 GCA_004355085.1 Rickenella mellea | reverse complement strand
GATTTTCTGATTTTTAATAATTTGTTTTAAAAATGCATTTAATTAATATTCTTTTTGCTCACTATTTACTGTTGTGATTGTGCCTAGTACAAAGTTGGTTTGTCTACATGTTCCTAGTGCATATGTGCATCAACTAGCAGCAGATTCCATATCTATTCTGTCACTCTACTAAACAAAATACTATGACTCACTAGAATAATAGCAATATTTCTAATGTTGCCAAGCACTGGGTGTCACTAGGAAATGTGTAAACAAGTGCCTCCTAGCATTTTATTAGGTTTCATCTAGTGCATGGTTCTAAAATTCTCTAGGAAGCTAGTGCTGCTATATAGTTCTCTATAGCCCATGCATTTTTCCTGATGACGAGTACAAATACACTCGCCATCGATATAATCCTATGATGCACAACCGTGTTCTCACATCCCGGAGCCACTCTCGTCGCAGCTTTCTCGTATTCGTGCCCATATCCTCGATATCCCTTGAGCACCTCGCTATTCTTCTCAAGCCTCCTTGTCAATATGCATGTCTTCCCCGAAGATTCGATGTCAATTCGGAAACCTTGCCGATCAGCGTTACCAGCGGTCCAGCGCAGAAGCTGGCGAAGATTGCTTCGATCGGTGACGACGTCAAGTGAAGTATAATCATATCCGCCTAAATCGTCGATTGCCGCAAAGATTGGTGTGAGTGGTGATATGTTAGGACCCATCCGGTACGAATTTTGGTTTATGATGTAAAATCCAGAGTCTGCAGGAACCCGTCTAATCCTTTCATTTATCCAGATATTTGGAGAACCTGAATTGTAGACATCAGGATGCAAATATTAGCTGGATATGTGAATGGGCATCTCAAACAAACCTGGGACCGCAATGGTTGGAATTGGCGCCTCGATCCAGGAGTAGGAGGCAACAGGCCTTACATCGGTGATTTTGACGCCATTTGACGAACTTGGTGGAGTGAATTGCAAGACTTCCTCGCCAAGATCGGCCTTCGTGAATGGTGGTATATGGGGCATTTGGATAGCTGGCATATAGATAAGTGTGAAAGCCTGAGTGATCGCATACGCCTGGGGACACACGCCTTTGTCGCTTCCAGCGATAGGTGTGCTGCGGAAGTTTGTTGGTTATCATGGGCGGCAATCATCAAGACCAAATGAGGCCAAGATCTTGGATTGAACAAATCCTGTCATGCTTGGCATGTAGTAGTGAGTTTATTCAGGTGACGAATTCGCGTTTGAGCAAACTCAACTCGACCAACCGTGATGCATCTCTGAATCTTTGTCGGAGTGCTCATCATCGCCGATGGCGCGATCGACTGCGATCGACTTTGAACGGTATTCCGTAAGCCTCAAGTGCGCTTTCAGGTTAACAACTGCCTCTGGCCAAACGGATTCCCTACGGTATTTTACCGTGAAAGTATGTTAACATCTAGAATTTTTTGTGTGTATATATCGTGCAGGTGCTGTAGTACGAAGTACAAATGATCTGTTTTTCTATGGTTATCGTTGAGCGGAGTACTGTGGTACGGTTATATATGCACTCCACGTCACCCAGTCATTCCCATACCGAACAGTGAACTCAATTTCCAAGCGTATGACGACGTAGTCACCAAATGTATTCAGTTAATTTGGGATAGACCACATATTGATTTTATTTATATAATACACTGGGGCAAAAGAAATAGAGGGCCAAAATCTTCTAAGGCTTTCCGCTGATGGACCAAGTCGTGTCAATTCTGCAACATCCACTTTGTGGACGTCATAATTCCCAAGATCAACGAGAGAATAGAATTGATGAACAAGCGGGACTTGGGAAGACCCCGCTGTGGCGGCACAATTGTTTAAAAAGGCTTCGTCGTCGTAAAGGTGCGATCACTTGTCACCTGACTGATCAGCCACTGGCCGCACAATTTGTGCTATGTCTGCTACGTACTGCACACCAGGGAATTAACCTGCGTCTTTGAGCGTCGTCAGAGACGAAGTCTCGATTACCAAGCGTTGGAAATATTTATACAACGCCGTAAAATCGAACCGCTCACTGGCTTACACTAATGCACATGGGATGTCGGTTCACACGTTGCAGAATTCCCAGAGATTGGATACCGCCCAATATAACATTGATGTGGCTTTATTATTATAATTGGAATATATCATGCCTTTGAATGTGGCATCCATATATTCTATGAGTCGACCAAGTGTGAAAGTTGAAGATTTTAAAACTCGGGAAATCGTATGTGTTACGTGGTCAACAGTCGCGGCTGCACAATTCAGATGGCGTTATTGACCGCAACAACTTCTCTTGAAGCTCGCCAGTTAATTCAACTATGCCACTTGATAGTAGTCTTGCCCGCAATATTCACTAAAGCTTGAGGACATTTGTAAGCCGTAAATCGTCACCAAGTGACATCTCATGGTTTGTCCTAAGCAACCTCTACATACAAAAAGGCCTTCAGTAGGGTAGTGTGGAAGCCGCTTTCTGATCTTTCCCTTATCAGATTGAGCATTGTTAAGGAACATCCGCCCAGGCGAATAAATTTGAAGCGTTACGGCATGCAGTGTATCTGGGCGCTTATCGAGGCTGTGCGACACTCCAACCCTTTCTTTCATTCTTTCCTGCGTCGCGCACAACCATGCAGAGAGCGAACCGCGCTAGACTGAATAATCCTTTCGTAGAGGCCAGTCCATTGAGGTCCCGCCGGAGGCCATCCAGGATACAACACATCCTCAGACGATTCGCACCTGAGCACCTTCCCTCACGACACGCGCTCATCCACCCGACATTGACAAGATATCAACTGACCGTCATGCTCCTCACCACGTACTTTGGTCTGTCAAAAGCAGCGTATGCATATATGGGTTACTCCACAGTGCCGACTACGCTAGAGTGGATATCTGGTGTTGTGATCGGTCTAAGGTGCGATTTCTTCGAACTCTGGCAATATTAATAATAATAAAGCCCCATTAATTGACCTTGAAGTCTCTATTGGCTAGGCCTATATGAATCCGACCCGCCACCTTCAATTGCATGGATATTTCAGGATGTCGACGTCGGATTTGTGAAAGAATGTTCGTGCAACTGTGCTGTCTACCCGAATCACATTCACCACCATTTCATCTATACACAGGTATTGCTTACGCCTTCGCTTACGCCTTTTTTGAAATACTCTTCTCTGTTACTTTCGGAATTTTTGCAATTTATATCTTCATCCCACTCCACTTTCCACTTTACAAACTGCTTATGGCGTTTTCGTGGGTCCTCGATGATCATCCTCTACTAATAGTACCATTCATTCCTGTGTACTACATCGTGTGGATTTCGTACTACATAGTTGTCGCTTTCCTATGCGTGGTTGTCGCTATAGTTGCCGCTTACGTTGTCCTTGGTGTATACAGGGGTGTCGCTGTTATGCGCAAGCAAGTTGCTCGACTGTGGCGGTGGACTGTACCTCACTGGATACGAGAACGTGACGTGTAATTCCACTTTCTGTGACGGTTCCAAACCTACCATTGCTTCGCAAACCAATCTCAACGAACATCGCACTCCCCTACCACCCAACTCCACAAATACATAAACACCTACACACTCTCCACATTCCACAGTGTACCTCACTGCCTCACCCCTGCCCCTCATCACCTCATCACAACTCCGCACCATCCACTCCCCTCCGCACAGGCAAATCCCCCCTCTTCCCATACAACTCCACACTAGGCCTCACACCCTCGATATGCATGCGCCGCGCCGTCTCCTCCGCACCGCGCAGGACGCGCAGGAGGTTGGCGCCGGCGAGCCCGGCGAGGTCTTGCCGCGTCCAGTTGCGTTTGATGAGTTCTGCGATCTGTTTTTGATTTGATGGATGTTAGATTGAGTGGGGCGGGGAAGGGACAGGAAGGGAATGGGGGGTGGGGGTAGGGAGAGGGGACGTACGAGAGCGGGGTACTTGGAGACGTCCTCGAGGCCTTTGGGCGTATCGTTAATCCCATCAAAGTCGCTCCCAATCCCAACACTGTCGAAAAAGAAAATTCGCGACCACAAATCTCAGCTCCTCGCTCACCTATAAAGGTATGAAAGGATTGGTTACTCACTGCGCCTTCCCCGCAACCTTCGCGATGTGCTCCACATGGTCCGCCACAGCCTGTACGCTCGCATTCCCCTCGCGCGCCACGAAAAAAGGCGCAAAGTTCACCATAACCACTCCATCCCTCTTCCCCCCCTCCTTCCCATCCACACCCAACTCCATCAAAATATCATCCGGCACGTTCCTCGCAACGCCCCACACGCCGCGCGCACTACTATGGCTCCAAATGACCGGCGCGCGCGAGAGCCTCAGCGCCTGGCGCGCCGTCGCGTCGGACGTGTGCGATAAATCCACTAAAATGCCGAGACGGTTGAGCTCGGTTATGAGCGTGCGTCCGAGGGGGGAGAGGCCGCCGTGGTAGGGTGCGGAGGGCGTGAGGAGCCCGCAGGAGTCGGCGAAGGCGTTGTGGCAGGTGTGGGTTAGGGTGAGGTACCGGATCCCGAGGGTGTGGTACGCGCGCAGGACGGAGAGGGAGTTGCCTAGTTGGTGGGCGCTGGTGATTGGGTGGGGAGAGTGAGTGTGAGATATTGGAAGGGGGAGGGAGGGGGACGAACCCTTCGACGCCGAGGAGGGAAGCGATCTTGCCTTCGCGGATGGCGATCGTGATGTCTTCGGTTGAGGTTGCGAGCTTGAATGTCTATCATCGTTTCCATCCGTACCCCAAAACGGAACGGAAGAAACAGTGAGTTAGTGGGTTCAAAGCGTCGTGATAGGAGGGGTCGCACCTCAGGGTATTGGTCAATCATGAGGCGCGCTACGTCGATTTGCTCTAGGGTATCCCTAAGATTACGTGGGGAGAAGCCAGTCAGAATGTGTCGATGCCTCAATTCACCACCATGGTACGTACCTGACTCTATTGGTGGGCTCTAAGAAATCCGGACCGTCTTCCTTACACTCGACGTATACCGACCTGTAAAGTTACGCGTTAAATAATAATGAGCATAAGTTTCCTTCCATGACAACCGATGAGAAGGGTATGTCTACGCACCAGAAGAATGCCCCGACGCGACCTTCCTTGAGACGCGGGATGTCGACGTGCGCGGGCATGTGGTCGTTCAGGTTGAACTTGTAGACGTTGTTGGCGTATAGATATCGGACGAGGATCGGCAGGTCTGAGCGATCATTTCAAGTTCTAAATTCGCTTAACCTCGACGGGGCCACTCACCGATATGTCCGTCCTATCCAAACGCAATCCACATCAATCACAGCATCCCAACAGCCAGAAGCAAGCTCAGAACTCACAATGACAGGCGTCCGATCCAAAATCTGCTTCGCCGCCGTCAACGGATCCCTCGACAGCCCAAACTTGTCCCCAAACACGAACACAATCAACACGATGCCGAGGATGAACAAGAACGTCAGCACGCTGCCGACCACGCCCCTCCTCCTGCGATTCCGCGCCTCGTCTGCCGCCGCGAGGCGTTCCGAGCTCGGCGGCTCGTCGCGGAGGAGGGGTCGGCGTTCATTGTCGTTGTTGTGGTTATTGTTGTAGGTGTTGTATGGGTCCGACGTGGGCGGTGGTGGAGGCGGTTGGGGCGGCAAGGGGCGGTTGTAGGATGTGTTGTTGACGTTGTAGCCTGAGCTCATGGTGGTATCGGTGTGTGGGTGGTGTGGAGGTGGATGCACATGGTAGGTTCGGTTTATGCCCACGAACGGCGTTGGCGCGGTGTGCAGTCTGGGCGTGTCTTTAACTCTTCGTTCAGCCTCACATCAGCCTCAATCTCTTCATCTCAATCCTTGTATATCATTGCCAGCATTTCATCGTTCGATGCACTCCACAACGTTGTAGAGAACGCGATGTGACTACAGATCCCCATCCGGAAGTCACGGTCATGGTGCAATTCCGTTACGTAAACGACAAGCTTCCCTGTGACACACTGATTTACGACCAGTGAGCGTGTTCGACTTGCCAGCTTAGAATCTCTTGCTTCGGGTTCACGAATTTTGGAACGCAACGAGCGCAATAGCTCTCTGAGACAAGGACATGTAGTCGTACGGACTCCAACCTGTTACCTGTGCCGACTCGTACGACACTTCGTACAACGCACTACATGCTATGGATCGTAATCCTGGATAGAAAGACCGCGCGCCGACATTTAGAACAGGCACTCTTCCCTGAAGCCCCACCTGAAATATTTGCACCCACTGGCATATTCTCTCCTCACTACGTCCGGCTCTGCAGTAGGTGAAGGAATACTTCTTTCGCTGTGTTCCAGCTTAATATTGGAGCCATACGACTTTTTACCGCTCGACTCGATAGGATTTCAGTGGTTTTTATCGCGCTTTAGCATTGCGCGGTCGAGATTGTCACCGTTGTCGATTCGTTAATTTATTCTCGGTATCGCGTATACGGAATCGTTCCTTCTGAAAATCCTGGATGTTGCTAGAAACGAAGCCCAACCCGAGTTTAACCATGCTTTGCTGGTTCTTTCTGTCCTCCGCTCCGCGAAAGGCTTGGACATAAAGAGAAGGATGTATTGATTTCGGAGGTGGAACACCCGACGTCAAGAACCTCTGGCCTCTGTATCCCGGACGTTCAAATTTCTCTCGTCGATCTAGTTTTGCAACATAGAGTTTGTTCTAAACCTGACTTTGCTGAATGCGAGAAAGAAGGGGTGCTGTTAGTTGAGTTATGAAGAGTTATGACCATTGCACCTTTGCTAATCATTTTAAAAATTTGCAGGTTTATTTGGGTAAGCCTCACATGCACACATTAGATATGGCATGATGGGCATTTCGATTATATCGAGGCACATAATTTACGCATTTGTTTCTCCAGGGACAACCTTATAGATCGACTTGAAAGAACGCTGAGAATCCAGTGTACTGAATCAGATGGGCACTTCCGCTTTGCAGTCGACGTGATTGACCAAAATTACTATACACGCGCTAAGCTCATGCTCTGTATTACACATCCCTTCGTTTCCGGTAATGGTAAACATACACGACAGACTGGTCCGTCATGGTGCTCATGCTCCTCGGCCTGTCCGAAAACCCCGTGATCGACACGTTGCTTCCGCGCGACAGCCTCCTCGAGTTTGATCCGCGTCTTGACAATCCTCGTCTTGATGCCAACGATCCATAGCCACGGCGCGCGTTCGGACCAGCCGCATACACCGAACCAGCATTGGCAGACGGTATCCCTGGCCATCCGCGAGGTCTCCTCTCACTCAGTCTACACCACCCCTTCGCAGAGTTCTCCCTCATCCACTCCAGCGCGCGGCGCAGGAGCGTACACACACCCATCATCTCCACTCTGTCACGGTGACTGCCAGCAGCACCGCTCTCTCTCCTTTTCGCAAGCAACAACATCGACTGGCGCTTGACGCTCGTCGGCGTGGTTGGTAATGGTTTCGAGCATCTTTTCGCAGCTTTCGAAATCTGACTCGCTGGCCGGCTCGTCGTGGGTTTTCGTCTAAGGACATTCGACCTAACTCGCCGGTTATTGACCTGCAGGATCTGCGACTCCGATCCCGACCCCGCGGGTGTACTATTACCAACTATCAAAGCTGGTCTCTGACTACTTCGCGTGGTGTAATAGCTCGCAGCAGCTATACTCGGTTGATGCTCTTCGTCCGAATAGAGAGACGGTGTCGATGCTCTACTGCTGTACAAAATATGGTTGTCGTCATTCAATCAGTATTCCCCTCTGAGGAGAATTCCGTCCAAAGGTAGATATCGGCATGGAATTACGAACCTGGTATTATCACCATCCCCTGGTCGGAACCACTCTTCGGTCTCCTGCCACCGCTGCTCGGGACTTGGCATATGCAAGTGACGGATTGGGCGGTGTCGATGGAGGGTGTACGTAGTCCGGCTTTCGCTATGAGTGGAAGTAGGATACGTCCCGGGCATTTCAGGAATCAGTTGTTCGGAACGTCGGATGGACATGAGAGGAAAGTAGAAATGGAGATGCGGGAAATTTGGAGGATAAAGGGGAACTGCAGAAACGGGAGGGAGGGATTGCGTCAAGCGGGATGGTAATGAAATAAGAGCAGGTGCGGGATGGGAGACCAGATGATAGGTAAGAAGGCGAGAACGGATTATGTGCGGGATGGGTCAGAGCGTGTGTGGAAAGTGAATGTGCGTGTCGACGTTGATGTTGGTGAAGGTGTGGTGCAGCAAGTTGCAGCAGATGCGACCAGCCCACACTCCCAGCGAGTTGGCAAACGCAAGCTCGAAAGCACGACACATTTGTACGTTCCATTAGCACGCTTCCTGTACGTAAAACTACTTTCTTCATCCCGTGATGTCCGTGTCTCCGAGGGCAGGATGTGATCGAGCTCTGATGCAAGCTTGCCTATTTTCACCAACCGCCGGGAAATGAGATCGAATATCCGTAACGGCAGGACACGACGTAACCCCGCGGAGGTGAACCTGGATCATTTGGGCGTGTCGATCGTGATGGCCGGTACGTTGTGTGGTTGTGATTTCTTAAGTAGGGACAGGTCATGGTCACGCGAGAGCAACGTGTATAAGGTGGGGAAGTGGGTGTGGGTGTAGGTGCGCTGTGGGGTAGCTGTGGGGTATGGCGGCGTTTCTCATGTCGCTAAGTCGGCGTCTGTGAGCGAAGAAGTGTTTGGATTTCCCCAAGAGCGAATCTGGATTATGGGTTGCGGCCAGGGACAAATTCTTAACAAATTGAAATTGCATCCAACCGTTCGACTCACGAAGGAAAAATCGTTAGTCCGATGGTCAATCGACAAATGTACCAGTTGGAAGACCATAATCCTACGTTCGGAAAACGTTTTAAGATTAACAGTTCGATCGATTCGTAATCGAAGTTGGAATTGAAGCGCCGTGTTACGTTTCCTATTCGGATATGACAATCGTAATGTCTTGTCGTCTTGTCGGTCGGTATAGAGTTGCGACACGAAAGTCAGCTGACACCCAGGTTGCTAGTGGATCACCGCGGAGGTCCATATTCTTGTAGCGAGTTCTCGTTGCGAGGAGAAGAGGACAGAGAATTGTGTAAATGGGCTACCCGGATTTGTCAGGAGTTCCGGTTCGAGTCGAGTAAGGTATCTGCAAAAGCATTCGGCCTATGTCGACAGCGGACAGATATGAAGGTGTCCCATTATTGCAAGAAGATAGCGAGAATAATTTCGTCCGTAATGCAGATAGTGTGGCATGAAGGGAAGACCATTTGAGGATGCGAAAAATTGGAATGCAGAGATGTCTCGTGTTTGAGATCGATCGTTATGGAGACGAAGGTGTCTGATGCTTGCTGGTGATCAGATCATTAGATATAAATTTACCCCAAAAATTTTGATCGTGAACAGACTCCGCATCGCCTTTCGTAATCCTGACCCGGGTACTTGACGCCTCTCCAACGTAATAGATGGATAGATACTGTCAAGAACCCCAGTCAGCGCCTAATATTTCACAGCGGTGCAGTACTGCATTTGCAGTCGTGCAGTGGCGTCAGCGTACGTGGTGATAGTGATGAGATGACGTTTTTGAGAACCGGAGCTGTCAAATAGCCTTTTCGGATGCACCATGGCGCTTACGAGGCAGACAGATAGAGCGACGATGTACGGAAATGGGCGCCTGTGCATCCTTCTTTCGCGGATGAGAGATAATGCCGAGGAGATTACGCACAATTCGTGGACGAAGCTGTCGAATAAGTTTACTTGGTGTCATGGATATTTCATTTTGCGATCCTCGGGAGCAAAATTGAAAGGCACAGATCTGTTCTTTTCACCCTCCACTGACAAGGAATGGGTGATATTTGCTGACGAATTCATAGAGTGCCACTCGATCATTGGTGATCACTTACTGTCTTGTCATGTATTAATCCGTTTCCATGTCACCCCATTCGAGATGTTAAAGAAATTGCCGAGATCAAGGCGCTTCTAAGGAGCATTTCCGTTATCACCGCCCTGTAAAGGTTCCTCGAAGCCTCTTCTAGCTGGCATGCCGAAGTCTTTCCATATCGTCCATCTGGATTCTGGATTCCGATACTGGAGCTCAAGATCATCGAGTAAGGAAATCGCGGCGTGGGTAGAGCTTGCCCTCGCAAGTTGAGGGAAGATCACTGAGTTGGTTCAGCTTGGAAGGCAGTTCCAGAGCACTACTCCATATAGAAATGGAAAGCGAGTCGCTAGCTTTGAAGCCTTGCCTCCGAGTTCTCTTAGGTTTTCGAGCACGATATGGTTGATGTTCAAAGTAGTGTGGGAATCAAAGAGAGTTCGCGGAGTTTAGGTTCCTATTTAGGCTTTCTTTCCATCTTGACTCGAACATGTTCGATGTACCACACGATTTCAGCCTCTTGGTGTTAGACAAATTGCCATAAATTTAATTCAATAATTGTTAGGTGTGTTGTACATGATGTTATTTCCACTTCGTCCACTGAAATGTCCGGTCCTAAGTCCGTGCGACGTTGCGCCACCAAACACGAAGTCCGAAAAAAAGTCGTTCCTCATCATCTAAACCCCAATGCTCGGAAGAAACTGCATATGCAGCACGTGCACCTCTCTGTTCTCGAGCTGTTCTTAGACTTTCTTGACTTCTCCGACTTCGACTTCGACGTCTTCTCCGTTTGTGCATGTCGCAGCTCTGCGCTCTCTGTTCGCCAATGCAGCACATGGGCTCGAGTCTCTGCGAAAGAGGGCCGCGGAGTTGCATAATGTTGCGATAACGACCGGGCGTCGTCTTCATCTGAGTAAACCGATGGTGTCGATGCGATACTTTGTCGTGAAGATGAGTAACGTTCAGACACGTCAGAAGTTATGAAGCTCCTTACCTGGCTTGTCGCAATGGTTGACCTGACCTCCCCGCTTCTAGTTGATCTCTCATACGCCATGCGCGTACATCGTCTACATCTTCCAATCCCGATGCCGTGGTCCTCCGCGTATTCTGTGTTGAATCTGTGGCTCGCTTGGTAGCTCGCGGAGTTGGTGTGACGTTCGTCTTGCTCGCCATCTCCAAATCTCCGTTGTCGGAATGGGTTATATGCGATAAGCCTGAGTCTGTCTTTCGCTGTCGCTGTCGTGCTGTGCTGAGTACGCGTCCAACCGCGCTCGTTGGTCATTTGTACGTTTCTCATCTGTTCATGCACGCGAACTCCGCGCAAGCATCGCGTTAGCAAATACGGATATCTCTCAGTTTCCGCCGGTCTGGCGCCAACGCATGTATAGGTGTCTCCGCATGCCGCACGATCATCGCGAGGGATTCGATCCGCTGGACGTGCTGTATCCCGCAATGTGGGCACATCATTCGTTATATCCGCATCGGCGACTCATGTAATCCACGTGGATTCTCACACAAAAACTCTCGCCGTATCTAATGTTGGAATTCGGTCTGCTCACTCTTGACATTCAGAGGCGCCATTGCGAAACCTCTCAAGTTCATACTCTGGTTCACTTCGAAGAAAGGACCACCCGTGGCGATATTCGGAACTGTGCTTGGTGATTTACGACATACTTGCGTTCGTTCATCCTCTTTTCATGGTCAATATTCACCTCACCTTGTCCGGTTTCGTTGCCTTCGTAGTGCCTGAGTGTATTGTCCCTTCATCTCGACATAGAGTCTACCTCAGCGCGTGGGGGTCGCTCGCCACATGACCATCCCAACGGTGATCCTAACTGTGACAATTCACTCAAATTTCAAAATCAAACATCCTCGTGCAAGTCTGGATCTACTTCATGTGGATGCAAACTCCCTTCGACGCTTCCGAAGGCTTCTAGTTTAGGAGGCGCCACTAGCAACCACTTGTCGCCTCACCCTCGAGGCCCACGCATCTCTTCGGCATTTCAAATTCTGACCTCGCGCCACCCACGAGTATGTACTCACCAATGCAACGCTTCAGGATGCGTCACTCACGCGGAACGGCGGGACTTTGCGGTGCTATCGATCTCATGGATATACATCGCGGAGATAGCCTTGTTCACCTCACGGAACTGAACTATGGAAGAACGAGAAAATCTTCGAACTGAAACTGGAATTTTATAATCCATTCGCATTTCCCCCGACAGGTCGGCTGAAATCCGGACCGCTATTCAGATGATGGTCGACGGTCGGCATATTACAATCAGAGGATTGGCCGCCGCTGTTTTCGTTTCGGGTGCTTGTCCATGGCGGGTCAGTTCTACAACAACTTCGGTCTTCTATCTGCGATCGATGAATCAGATCTGCGCCATCGCATACGGCGATAGCCAGGTACATCCATTACACATTATCCAAAAGACAATCTCCAGTCCATCCACTGACAATAATAAGTTGCTTAGGTCACAAATAATCCATACGCACTTAGAGAGAAATCCAATGTCCCGTGAAACCACATCCTCAAACACGCCGCCTCAACAACCCAAACGATCGCAATAATCTGACAAAAATACCAGTGCGTCTTCGTTCCTTCGACTTCCGCGTCCGCTCGTGCCGTCCATTTCCCATATTCCGTTTGCCCACGACGTCACTAGCATGTGCTGAAGATTGCTGACGCCTCCTGACGCCTCGTTGCGTGTCTCTCTCGCTTCGTTTTGAGGTAGATGATGGAGAACGCGGGTCCGCGGTCCTTTCGTGGATGTCTCGGCGGTCTGGTGGTCGGCTAGGTTCCTCCCGAATGTCACTGTCCTTGAACGCAGTTGGCAACGTTCGAGCTTTCGGTGGAGGTTTTCGCAGCTTCCTACTCCCATACCCAATCCCCTTGGGTATAGTCCTGTCGACCAACACGCCGCTTTCATTGTCTGAGTCACGATCATTTGTATGACCCGTGTCGCTGGCGAAGCTGTAACGAGCCGTGCGTGGTGTCTTGGGATGAACCTCGTCCATGGAGCGTGATCGGTAATGAGAATAGATGGGGTGACGATCCGATCTAGTGTGCTGCTTCGTACCCGACTCATCCCGAGGCGTGCGATGTTCGTGGTGCACCCTACTCTCCGCAGCAGTGGTAGCCTTTCCCTTCCCAGAGTCGCCTTCCCGTCTCATACTTTGCAGTATTGGTGTATGCACTAGCGGGCCCGGACTTGACGTGTGGCTGCTCCCAGCATCCGTGCTCGCAAGCTCGACGCGCCCAGATACCAGTCTGCCTTCATTCATCTCAAAGAACCGCGAGTGGTTGTGGAGGAGTACGGGACGCGGCTTGTGAGCGGTTGTAGCATCGCGTGTGACGTGCTTCGAACCGCTGGCAGCTATGTGTGTGTCAATGACAGGGCGGCGGGGTGTGTTCTTCGTGCTGGGACTGTGCATAATGGGCGTTGATCATTGACTGTCGTGGTGCACGGTCGTCGCGTTTTCTTATTCACGGGGCGGTCTAACTCCCCATGAATTGTTGTTCCTGCAGGGTCCATTATTGAGTTCTAGGGTTAGCGCATAGCATTTACGTATTTTTCAACCCTATCTGCCAACGTTTCCATTCCTCAGAGCACTGCAAACGGCCGGGGCGATGAAGAGAGCAACGCGACGTGTGTTTCAGCACTTTTTGGAGAAGCAGTGAACTGTTAATAACATATGTTGGAACAATACCAGTGGGAGTGTTAAAGATTTTGGGTCTGCATTGACTTTTCCCACCGTATATTTTAAATCCTACAACAGCTTCACATTGGGTGCAATACATTTGACTCCGTCATTGCGTCGTCATAGACTCATACACTCTGGACAGCCATGACTTCAACGCGACTGAATAATGCGGAGTGGACCTTTGAGAATGACGGCAGTACAGCACTTCATAATCGTCCGCTCAACCATCATGATAATATCTGATACTGTAGTTTACTATGAGCTACAGGGCTGGCCGCGCGTGAATACAAAAATCCGCAGACTGACAGTATAAACATGAAGTGTATGATGCAGGTTGAAGAAAGCATGGGGACGTGTTGAGGCACATTATGAAGGGTGTGGAAGGATGACGCTGGCTAGATTTTCAGTCTTGGTTGATATTAATATTGTACCCCGGTAAACGGGATTGGGGATGTCTGAGGGGACAGACGTACTGCAAAATTCCCATCGAAGAATGATTTGCCAAGGAATACAACGGACTAATATGCGCGCCTCTCACGTACAATACTCTTCAAGGACAGCATTGATATTTGAAGAGAATGGAACGCCGAAGGATCTTCCAAGAAACTTCGAAGGTGACTGTGGATGGGATGATAGTCTCGTACCGTTGCACGGATCTTCTGGCAGTCTAACGCAGGCCATCTGGTATGGATGATTTTGGCAGCTGAGACGGGGGCCAAAGAGCGCATTGGTGATCGGGGATTTGTCAAGATGTCAAGCAAGAGCGTTTTGCCATGTCACGGTGTCGTCGCAAGACGATTACCACAAAGTCGGGGTGTTATTTGGCTGTAGCGTGGATTCCAAATAATCTCGCGTGCATCGTGAGAACATTTCTTAAAGTGTGCTCTTTCCATCTCCTATGACGACTAACTGAATGGGCCATGGACGAGGACGTCAATGCGTTCATATCCTCAAGCTCACCTCACGTTCGACGGCCTACGGGCTCTGGTCGGATAAATCGCAACCTTCATCCTGATTCTGAACTACGCCGGTCCAACGGGCAAACACGCTTTGTTCCCGTCCAGCACCCAAAGCTAACCCTCTATCGCCTCTCCATCGTCCTTCTAACTGCTGGGTTCGGTACATCTAAAGCGCTGTCTGCGTATCGGGGCCATTCTTCGACGCCGACCACGCTGGAATGGGTGTACGGTGTCGTCCTAACTATCGCGTAAGTTTTTTTGGGTGTCGGATATTTGGGATGATATTCTGATGGGATGCTTGCCATCAAGGTTTTATTGGGTAGGATTATATGAAGACAATCCACCACCACAGATGATGTGGTTATTCGATAAGGATTACTCCTTCGATGTTTTGAGAGCCACTCGTACACGTATGTATCCCCCATCCTCCATGATTTATCTCCTTACATTCACCTCTTCTGAAAACGTCAGTCATCTCAATTGCCATGGACATTGTATTAATCCTCACATGGTTCGGTGTAGCATTCGGGCCATCCTACTACGGCTATAAACAACTTATCCCAAAAACTGACAATGACATTCTGTTCGTTGTTATCACGTATCCGTACGCAATATTTGCGATGTTGTATGGGCTTGGTGCAACAGCTGTGTTCGACTATTTGGCACATAAGTTGGATCTGTGTAGGTGGGACCTCGGTAGGGTATCGTAGGAGCAGTACACCCGAGAAGGGGTTCAAGAATTGGTTCGTTACATTGTTCGTCGTCGTGTTTAAACCCCTCACAGAGCATCTCCAGGCAAAGCATCGTGCGCTTCGCGTAAATGACTCTCCGTGGTAGAATCTCGCCGAAGACGATCTTCGTGACAACCTTGCCATTCCTCGCGCCTCCTCTAGGAGCGGGTTAAACCACGATCTATCATCTCGATCACGCCTAAATGAGAAGAGCATGAAGATATTCCCGTGGGCATGACCTGTTTCATCCATCACATTTCACGGCCCGCACCAAGATCGCCGACCACTTTCGTACATGATGACACTACCTTGGGCTAATACTAGTGGAAAGTCTTCCAAAGGAGCCTTTCTTCTCGCTCGATCGTCCGTCGTCTTCGCTGATCAACAAGGATGATACGGGTAATGGGCACCAGTATAAGATAACTGACAGTTAACTGAGCCCGATATAGTCGACAAAAGGTACCTACTTTTTGCCGTTAATTATCAGGGGGTTGCACAGTC
>ML170393.1:0-12157 GCA_004355085.1 Rickenella mellea | reverse complement strand
CATGCTGCAGATAATCAGTGAGATTGGAGGGAGGGATGTTGCCAGAGGTGTAGGAAGTGTTTGTCGAGGGTTGGGGGGACATAGTAAGCATATGTGAATCGTTTGAAGCTGACTGAAGAAGGAGAGATTCGCCTCTCATCCACCAATGTTATAGAACCGTGATTTTATGACTATTGGTGTAGATAATTGAATACACAAGTGATATAATGAAATATTCGAGGGCGCATATAGCCAGCTATAATACATATTCCTGATTGTAGTATCGAACTGTTGGAATATTAGGCGCTTAGTTGAGATGGTGAGAGGGGAAATAGTCTTACAATATCCTATTTCCTCACAGCATGTAAGCAATGCATTGTGAATATTTGATCGAAGAACTGACAATTTTCCTGTGCATTTGCCAATCCAGCAAGCTGAGCTGCACTCTTTGCCTTTGGCATAGCAGGTTTGAATGCTTGAGATATGTGTTGGTAGGTTGTGTTACCCCAGGGAATGGGAGGAGAGATGAAAGAGACGATGATGTGGGCAGGGGGTAAATGGTGACAACATTGTGACATATATCCATAGCAGGAAATGAAGTAGAACCAAATGAGTAACAGAGGCTACAAATAAGAGTATTAAGCGTTGTAATAGATTTGCAGGATAGTCAAGTGGTACAAGTTCCCCAACTCTGGTAAAGGTTGGCCAGTGGGTCCCAGGTTCAATCCCAGCTCAAGGTAAAATTAAGTGATTAGAATTTATGTTATTGTTGCATGTTTTTTGACCTATGCAATAATGTGGTCTTTATTTTGCCAGACTGATCAGAATGTGAGGCAGTCATAAGTCTCAATTGAGAGAAGAGACACATGATTGTCAGCTGAGTATGCATATTCAAACAGAACATGTTCTCAGCATGCAGTAGAGTTTTATACCAAACTGTCAATACTATTTCGAGCTATAAAGCAACATATAATCTCTATGTCTAATTGTCAAAGACTTTCTGAGTACTAAATGTTTTCTAAATAATTTGCAATTCTTGTGCGAGATGGAGTAAATAAATCTTTCTGTTTTAGCTGGGGTGATGTTCCATATGTGCGCGGATCTGTGTTTGTTTCAAGAAATCCTCCTGGCTTAAACATTTCCACAATCTCCTGCCATATTTTATACACTGTGGCAGCATCTAAATTAATGAGCAGATTTAGTATGTAATATGCTTTACATATTTAGTGATTCACATACCACTAGGTTCATCTGGCACATTGCCCTTCCATTTTAGTTGCGATGCTTCCTTCGCCCAGGTATACGCCAAGGATTTTTTGCCATAGGAACTTGCACTCCATTTAAGATGAGCAAGAATTTGACATCCAGTGAATGTAACATTGGGAGCAAAAGTTACAGATATTTTGGCAAGTGGATCGTTCTCGAACTTGGGGAATCCCATCTTGACAAGAAGCTCTGATGCAGCCTGGTGGTTTTGAACCAATGTGAATAATGAAGCTCTGTTGTTGTCACCAAGATATGTAGCCTTTTCCTTCTCCACACCCGTAATGCCTAAAATATCCATAAGCTCCCATTCCGTTGTCTGTGGTGATAATGAGATATTTTCTGAATGCGGCAGTGGGATAGGTGCTGGGGCACTGGGTGGATCAGAGAAAACCGGAATAGAATCACCGGGAGTGACAAAATTAGAGATAGATTCTGCCTGCAACCCGGGGGAATGTGAAATATTCTCTTGAAAGGTATTGCTGTTAAATGAAAAATTGGAAATATGATGGGTGTTGCCAGAGAATGGTGTTGCAGTGGCACTATGAAAATGATCCACTTGATCATGACCCATCAACAATTCAGATGAAAAACCAGATGCTGGTATATCCAAATTTGGAAATTCCAGCACTGTTGCTTGCAGAGGAGAGGGGCTGAGACTGTTTGTCAGAGAATGTGAGGGGCTTCCAGAGGCTGAATTGGTGTGTGCTGTAAGTGCAAGGCTCTGACTGCGGCTATATGCAAATGGGGATGAACCCCGTGATGATGTGGGCAACGATATATCAGATGTCAAAATGATTATGAAGTGACTGTCCATGGAAATTCCAGCTGGTTGAAGAATACGTGCATAGTCCTGTGTAGCCGGATGAACTCCTTCAATATCTATCGCAAATATCTCACGGCCAAGATCGGTATAAGTTCCTAGTGGCTGAAATCCAAACGATACAGCAGAGAGTGGTCCAAGATGCCTGTATCCATTGGTTGGATTCTGCATTTCGTCGTTGAAAACAGGAACTCGGGTTGTGGATACCATAGTATTGGTGGATAGTGTTGATTCGGTGATCATGGTAGCTATGTGAAATGGAATAAACGGTGTGCTCGCCAGCTGAATACTATCTTGAATAGCAGCAAATAATGAGCCAACTAAGATCGATTTAACACCTGCTTGAAGGCCAATGCAGGAAGTGGGCACCGAAAGGTGTGGCAGCTGTGCAGATTGCAAAGGTGCATTTGAGGTGTGTATGATCGAACATGATATAACTGTTGCTGTTAGCCTCGCAGGCTGATTGATATCTAATGTCATAGGATTCAACATTCAATATTTCAGATGAGAGATTTACTCACTGGCATCCATCTTTTAGACTGAAACTTTAGTTATTGTTGAATTGTCTGTGTCCAAGTCGGCGAAGTAAATCTAAATTCTTCAGCAAGGCAAAAAGGTTGATTGCTAATGATGTTGAATACACTGTTATTCCTTACTATGGTGTTATGTATTGCAAGTCTAATGTATTTCATCCACCGAAGGCAATTTGAAGATGCACTCTTTCAGTGGTAGTAGGCAGAAGTTGGTGGTTCGAAAGGCTAAGCCAAATTGCAACTCCGAAAGAGACATTCATCACAGTCATTCTCTGCCCAGTACTCAACTCTCTCTTGTTAACTTTAGCAAGCCTCCAGAGCAACATTATGTCTCAAGAAACACCTGTAAATTTGGACCAGTTGTCAACTGAAGAGCTAGCTGGAGCCTTTCGGACCAACTATCGTCGCTTCGAACATGCCATCAGTGAAGCTGTTGCCAATTCTGCCGACTCAACAGTGCTCGAGAGACTTGGCGATGATTTGGATGAGTACCTTGCCTTGTTGAATCAGGTCTGTAGAATGTTCATTCAAATTGGCCAAGCTCGTATTCTTGCTGATCATCTCCTTTCAGTATTCGGCGATATTTCATCCTGATGAACTGGCATTGCTGCGAACCAATATCAGTGTCATGCAAACTGACATCCGAGTTGAATATCAGCAGGCACTTGACAATTCACATCATGGCAGACCAGTTATTGTGGAAACAGTTCATTCTGGAGGTAGAGGGCGACCATCAATCTATATCGATCGGGAATTTTTGGAGTGGGCCTATTCTCTTCGATCCACATCCAGCATCGCTCATTTTTTAGGAGTTGGGCGATCAACTGTGCGAAATGCTCTCATAGATTATGGCATTGCTCAGCCCCAAACCAATCCCTTCACATCATCATTGGCAGGCTCTCCTCTTGTAGAGACTTCCGAAACAGATTTTCTTCTCGATCCACTTCCCGAGCTTCTGCCCATTAACGATACCTCAGAAGCACCACCCTACCAGCATGACTTGAATGCTGGAACCAACTCTCCATTTGCCACTTCATTTACTGGACCTCTGTCTGACTTAAGCAATGATGAACTCGATCATCTCATTTCTCAATTAAGAACAGAGTATCGGCGTGCTGGCATTACCATGCTTGATGGAATGCTTCGGAGTCTTGGCTTCCGAATTCCCCGAGAACGAATCCGATTATCTTTAATACGGATTGATCCAGTTCAAAGAGTATTTCAACGCATCAGAATTCGGCGCCGTGTCTATTCAGTTCCAGGTCCAAATTCTTTATGGCATCATGACGGACAGCATGGAAAGTTCCCTGCTACTTAACTAACTCAAAATGTAAATTTTGAACTGATATTATTTTTTATAGGGCTCATACGCTGGGGAATTGTAATCCATGGTTTCATTGATGGCTATTCGCGCTTAATTACAGGACTTCGTGCAAGCGATAATAACAGAGGGGAAACAGTTTTGGACCTCTTTCTTTCGGCATCTCATGACTTTGGCATTCCATCACGTTTGCGTGGTGATCATGGAGTGGAAAATCTCCAGGTTGCTGCCTACATGGAGTCTATTCATGGTGAACGGCGTGGGTCTTATATTTGGGGAAGGTAATGTCCATATTTTGTAAATTTGCCGATTACTTATAGTGAATTTAGAAGTGTGCACAATGTGCGAATTGAACGCCTTTGGGTAGATGTGACTGCACAAGTTGGTGCAACTTGGGCAGATCATTTCACCATGCTTGAACTTCATCATGGCCTTGATATCAACAATGCCAATCACATTTGGCTTCTTCACTTCATTTTTCTTCCCAGAATCAATGAGCAGCTTTCATTTTTTGCTCAATCGTGGAATCAACACCACCTGCAAATTCGAAATGGACCAAATCGATCACCAGCAGATATGTTTGGCTTTGATATGCTTGTGCATGGGGTTCGTGGCTCTCAGCATCAGGATGTGGACAACATGACTGCAGAGGAATTGGAGGTTTTTGGAGTTGACTGGGAAGGACTGCAAGATGAAGGTGTATTGAATTCACGGCAACAGAATAATCCTCTTAGTGAGGATTCAAGTTCATGGATTGGACGTACAGGACCACCAGAGCATCTAAATGAAGTAAACCTAGATGCACCAAATGCTCCACTATTGCCACAGGAGCAGTACTTTTTACAGCAGTCTTTGCAGCCTTTGATGCAAAGTGCTGAAAATACTGACATAATTATTCTGTGGACACAGGGGCTTGCATTGGCTAGAAATTTAAACAGTCATATGTTTTAATAAATACATCTGGATGAACTTCTAAATATGCACCAATTTTACTTGCATTAGATTGTGACAGAAACAAAACGACAGCATGGCAAGGTAAAGTTATCATTGTAACAAAAATCATCATATATTAAGATTAATGGGTATCTGATCTGCTATGATCTATGGCTAGAAAATAAGATGAAAAAATTAACGGTATAATGATCAATGGGACCATGAGACGAACTTGAATGCATGCAAAGGAGGTATAATGATCTAAGCCAATCAGAGAAGGAGGCAATCCATTCGGGGCATTATGATCTAAGAGAGATTTAAAATGTAAGAAATGGAAATTAAAAGTGTGAATTAAGTAAGTAATGAAGTATGGTAGTGTTGTGAAATTGTGTGAGATTAAAAGGTGTGCAAATTTGTCTCAGTATGGAGAGCAAGTAAGAAGTCTGCAACCAACTCAAGCTGTGATATGAATGATGATATAAAACCAGCTGCTAACCTAAGCCATGGTATGACCTCCAATGGCACACAGAATCTCGCAAAGGCACCAGTGATCAAATGCATCTCGAAAAGACCGGGGCTCGGATTCATCTGAATAAGTTGCTGCAGCAAGGTTGATGATAAATGATGAAGGAATGCATGCTCTTCGAAAGCATGTGCGAAATGAGAACTTTCCCTGTGAAATCATGAGCCGGCGAGTAACAGCATCAGAGTAGTTGCTGTCATCGTCGCCAACAAAATTCACCTAAACAAATACATAAATGCCCAGTAAATTTTGAATCAACCAGAAGAATACGCACAGAGATATCTTCTGCCCTCGCTCCAATAAATGGAGCCCCGGTTGTTGCCCAGACAAACATCCGTGACCGAAACCCAACATCATCTATCTGCGAAAGATCAATCACCTGATTGAAGCTACCCTGAACAGCAGCGAAAAGGTTGGGACAGGGAAGCCCAGTCCCTGAGAGGAAGTCGGAAAGTAGTGCTGCATAGGAAAGCTCCACCCCCCCCAGAGCTGCAGTAAGTCGAGATACGAAATTAGAATGAGGGCCAGTGATTTTAAGGACAGGCCGAATCGATTCAAAGTTCTTAACACAAGTTGACCATGTAGTTGATAGAAATGCCTCGGAGCCCCCTGCAAACTCCTTGAGAAACTAAACAGAATGGTTGAGCATGCATCAGTTAATCAAAATCTATTTCTCACCTTGGGAAAGGTAAAGCCATTTCGGCAAGGAAGTTTAAAACCAAAAATAAAAGCTTCCCATTCGGGATGACGGAACGATTCTAAACCAAGTATTGTTCGGTAAAGCATCTCAGCAGCCATGGCTGCATGCGAGGGTTCATCACGGTCTCGCAGACAACGAACCTGGATAGAACATCAGGATCTGCTCATCAAAAATTAACAAAACTCCATACGTCAAGATCGTGATATGTAGCAAAATGTGCTTGGAAATGCCGCACATCGCCTTCGTGACCGATCTCGAGCCAGCTGCGAATGGTGGCCCGGAGTTCAGGATGCCACTCGGCAACAAATCCTTGGTGAAGAGAGTGAAGGTTGCAGTCGTTAACAATGAACTGAAAGACTGATGGATCGAGAGGTGATGGTGTTTGTGCCGAAATCAGCATGAGTCCACAAAGTGCACCCAGTTTCTTAAGCTGCATAATTCGTTGCGATGGAATGTATTGAGCAGATGAGATAGAATGAATGGTCCGAAGGGTCGCAAAGTCGTCAGATCGCATATTAAACCACTGTGATGGGTTTTGACAGTATGTTGAGAATGCTGTAAAGATCGTTTCACGCTCAATACCCTGGCCGAACGAGACAGGGTTGTTTTCCTGATCACAGCTGATAGAATATCAGATGATATCGGTGACGCAAAGTGCTAAAAAGAACCTACACGGTGAAACTCCTCTCAGGACTCAGAATGCCGGTAAAGTCGCCCTCCTGAACTGCAAGATCAAGCTGAGAGTCAAGAGCCCTTGCGAGTTCATCAACACTCTGGCCACAAAGCCGCAATGTTGGAAGATCAGGATCAACTGGAAAGTCCATCGTTGCGCAGTCATAAACAGAGTAGGGAATTGATTGAATACTATATAATGGACGAGTCGGTGGAGACCATGGGGTAGACCAAATGGATGGTGGAAGAAACGATGATGTTGAAAGAAGTGAATTGTGGTGAGTCAAAGGAGGTGCTCTTCGAGCCACTGAACGGGTTGTACGAATCTAAACCACATATTATATCAGTTTAAGAAATAGATCACACTCGGAGGACCAACATTGTCGTTTTCTGACTCTTCATCGGGTTCGGTTGCAACTGTTTCGCCCCCTGAGGAGTCCCCTTCATCACCATCATCTTCAGGGGCTGGAGTCCCATCAAGGGGAAATGAAGAATAAAGTCTTGAAGAAAGACAGCCATGTCAACGACTATCAAGGATGGCTGATAAGGGATACTGCGAAACAGCTGAAGGGTAGCATGTCAGTGACTGCACAAGCAAAGAATGATGCAATCTTACCGAAATAGACTACAAGCCGAGAGTCTTCAATGCACACCTCGGGCAAAGCATAGTATGATTTTTGAGCGATCATGTTCGCAAAGGTGAACTTGGGGCCAACAGGCATGGTTCGGAGGCGAACCTGGTTGTCTTTGGGACGAGGCTGTCCCTTAGAAACGAGACCCATGAGGTGTAGAGGAAGAGTCTCGTGCTGAAGATGAGTAATGTTTTGAGAAGATGCAAATATATACTGGAAACGCGATTGCTGCATATTTCCAGCAATTTGACGAATAAGGGTGTGAACAGTAGATGTCAGGGGAACTTCGTGGCGAGAGAGAAGACCATAGGACTCCAATGCCTGGTTGAATGAGTCGCGGAAGAATCGATAGACAAATTTTTCTGGCCTTGTTGAGGACTATGCACCCAGGACTTAATAAAAATGTTTAGAGGTGAAGGAAGGTTCGCAGACTCACTGGTATCGAAGGAGGGTACACCTTCACAGTCACCTTCACAGTCGGCTGTGTCGCTCCATCCACTAGACATTCTTGGATGGTTCTTGGCGAAGGGTTACGAGGGAGAGAAGGGGGAAGAGTAGCAGGACCTCTTCGTCGACCTCGCACAGATAGGGCTGCCTGCCTAGGGATAGTTGTCGACGACGAGGCAAGACGAGCCTGATTAGCATGCCCAGTATTTAGCTGCAGGCCAAGCCCACCCATGCCTACGAAGGGCTGCAACAATGATGGCCCAGGCTGGTGGCGAGCCCGGATACTTGTGTATCGGTTGGTAATTGGGTGAGAGCCGGATGGACCTGGAATGACTGGGGTGTTCGGACGAGTTGGAGGAACGACCGGGGTGATATTGTGAGGTGGATTCGCAGTCGGTTGGGGCTGGGTTTGGGGAGTACTTGTGTTCGCATTTGCAAGCGAAGCGATCGCTGCTTGGAGTTGAAGAAGCTGATTCTGGAGACCTGCGATGCCTTGAGTTGAATTCAGGTTGGCTCCTTCCATGGCTGTGCGAATGATGGGTTAAACAGAATCGTTGAATCGTATTGTAAACCATAATATACCTTATCTGTAACAAATAATGATCAATTTCATTGCGAATGAAAAGGAGAAGCAGTGGCACACACAATATTTCTTGTTTGGAAATCGGGTACTAAGGAGTGTCGGGTGATGATTAATGATCTGTTCGTCACATAGTCAGCGGGAGCAGACTTCTTGTAACAATGTCAGACTTGCAGATAGGGTCAGAGAAAAAGCGAATGTAAATGAATGACTATCGAAGGGACAGAACGACTGCAATGGTACATGATTAATGCACTGTGATGACGAAGCACTGGCGAGCTCACCGAACGATATGACAAGGCGATGATGGTGGTAGAGGAAGAGGAGGGAGAGATTGTCCGACTGAGCCAATGTCGATGTATAAGGTAGCATGGTCATGGCCACACGAGCCACGCACGTCAACCACACGGGCCACAGAGGGTCTACAGCGAGCCACACAGCAGACAAGCTGTGGCGCACAACCACACACGAACCACGCGTAAACCACACAGAGCCACCGAAAGCTGTGCAAACCAAGCATTGCAATCTGGTTCGCAAACTGAATTCACGCATGTCAACTGCTAAATACACATGTAGGTACTGCTTTAAACCTGAGACCAAATCTTCTGACCAAAACTGTTATTTTTCAGCGATAACTAATGTCATAGGGTTGGATGTGTGGTTCGCGATTGCTGAGCTTTTTTTTCAGTAACCTGTTGTTCAGATCTTTCTCCAACATTAAAAATGAAGGTATATGGGTCGCGACGAGCATCGACTCATTTCCCCAATAGACAGGTGTACGACCATTGCGCCTCAGGCTAGTCTAATGCAAAGCCCACGCGACAGTTGCATCATCTCAAGTCAAATCCAAAGACGCCTTCAATAATATACGCACCGGTGAGAATCAAGTTGCGTTGGACGAAATGTTCGACTCGTTTATGCGCAGCTGAGGCCGAAGCAGCTGGTAGGACGAATACTTCCTTGATTTACTGCATTATGGCAGGTCCGGAATCAGTGTTTTTTTGCGTGCAATTTTGCACGTTCAACGTGTTGGATGGACTTACACCCGTTTTGCAACGCTTTCGCATCATTCAAGACGTGACGCATATATATACCTCAATGACTTGGCTTGGGTCCAGGGGAGACATAAATTCGAAGGATTCGAACGTCGTAGTTGGCCCGCGATTGCTTGGCGACACAGTGTGGCCGTGATGGAGCTGATTGTGGCCGTGGACGTTGGAGCGGAGCAATCACAGTGCACAAAGTCATGGCTGTTTGCGGAACTCCACTCGGGCCTAGGCCGGAAGACTCGCGCAACGCTCGCAAATGTTCAATGTCGGTTTGTTCACAAATGAGTTTTAGAGCATGTGGAACTTTTACGGCGAATGAGTAAATTTTGTTCCTGGACAAGCAATTCTCAGCTCTTACACTGTTCTACTAGGGACCTGTGGACGGAAAACTCCTAAAATTCAGCAAATCAGTCATCGGTATTCTCCAGCTGAGGACAAATTATATTTTATTTCAAACAGGCGTGAACTGGTTGAGCTACTTGGTGGGTACAGCTACCACCGGAAGATCGTCGCTCATTCGCTATAAAGGCTACACCGTTAACGCACTAGTACTCATTTTTCCGACCAATTAAATTTTTATTAATATAGAGCGAACGCGAGAATTATCTCGCTTGTTTGCGCAAGTCCTCGGCCTGCCCAAGAGATTACTGTAGTTCCGAAAACAGCTGTAACTTTGTACACTGTCACGGTGTGGATCCCACAACCGCCTTCCTATCTCACACACACAACATCCCAATGTCGCCAAGCAATTCGAACTCTTCTAGTCTAGACAACTTGTCCGAGTCCAGGTGGTGGTTTTAAGATGAGTACCTGGTCGTTTGATTGCGCGAATCGTTCTAACCGGCCAGATTCTACCATGGTTAATCATTCGTTCCCAAAGTTGACCAACTAAAACATAAAAATTTACCACGAACCAGCAAAGCGGATTTACTGGCAATAATAAGTTAGTGAGCCCGTGCCAGATTTAAAGTGTCTCGTTCCATCCACATACAACAAACTTTCTGGGAGGCACGAAATGTGAAATGCCATCGACATCTCTCCCACACCAATGGAGTGTGACTCCATCAACGGAAGATTAACATCACTTTGTAGTCTCGGCGGCCCAACACATCCGATTTAGAAGTCGCCTGCCTCTCATGCGGGAGGCAATGTGTTTGCCGCTTGACAGGGTGCGGCTATAGCAGTGGCGATATGCATCATTTGACGCTCTTCAGCACTGACTCCCGATGGGACCACGGTATATATGAAAGATCAGAGAGTATAAAGGCGAGCACGATCGACCACAAAATCCCATCATTGAGGGGTTCGCGAAACTCATTTGAAATCATGAAACTCATTATTGCAATTCTGTCCTTGGCAATTACTCTCCCGGTCTTCGCCATACCTACTCCAGTCGAACAACCGGTGTGCGACCGTAGGAGACTCCTCAGGAAGCGTTGCAATATCACGGGTATTGGATTTCATCCCCCCTAGTGCCACGATTGGCTCATTCAAATTTGATAACCCAGGCTGTATTGTATCCGTTGCATTTACTTCACTGGCTTGCGCCGCAGCAGCAGCTGAAGAAGGTCTGAGTGAGTACAATATTTGCATGCGAACGGTGAAGAATCTGAAATAAAACCCACCAATGTCACTTTCTCAGACCCTGTCGCGGATGCGCACTGCCTAATCGCACTAGGGGAAACCATTGATAAATTTGTGAGATATTCGTTTCAATCTCTGTCTGCCTCAGGGTTTGAGATAATTCCGTGCAATAGAGCGAGTGTTCCTCGTGTTTCCCGGATCCCGTAACAAGCATAGATTCTATCCTCTCCGAGATTGAGGACTTTCTCAACGAAGAGGATGATGGTGGCGACCCTGGAGATGGTGATGGAGGGTTTGGCGGAGGCGATGGGGGCGGTGGTGGGGGTGGTGGAGGTTGCTGATGATAATCTTTTATCAATCTACGTAAAGAAGCTGTGCACCCGATTATTTAGCAATACATCTCTTCTGTCTTATCCCAACTCACAGTCAGCTCGGTTAGCTTCAAGGTCAGAATTGAGTCCGCACCTACTATTCCTTTTCCGGGACTTCACTCCCATATCTCCCTTTCTGTCTGTAACATGAGTTCGCGAATAGCACTGCGCAATGATGTAACACGGTTACAGTTTGGAAATCATAGTGGGAGGCGATCGTCATCCAATAGCGCGTCAATGTACAAGAATGCTGATGGTCTTCACAGAATGGCGTTGCAGATGGAGTGTGAAACGATTGCGAAGTCGCTAGTGTCTAAAAAGCGCGCACAGAGGTGTTACAGTTAAAATCTTTCGAGAGCCGTGAGGCGTGTTCAAAAGAGCAGTGATGGTGAAAGCGACTGTTCGCGAACGTGACGGTTTTAACATTAATCTGAGGGAGAACCACATTTATGAATACCAATACGTGCGTTGCTTGTATCGTTAATGCTCTTACATTTGATGTGTCTCATCATTCGGGTTTGTAGATAAGTTCGCAGAATTGTCGCAGAATTGTACACGGTTTTGCTTCCGAGATCCAAATCCGATGCGACTTGCGTGGTTAACATGTGCGCGGCCCTGCGAAAGTAACCTTCGACGATCATGTTGCCTTCTATTACGATTCCTATTATGTAATAATAGAATCGTTTTACAGTCGCGCTCGCAGGGAGACTGTGTCAAAAATCTGTGAGCATAGATGGGAATTTATTA
>ML170391.1:0-16471 GCA_004355085.1 Rickenella mellea | reverse complement strand
GCCTACTCCGACTCGTCGCACACTAGCAGCAAACGTCCATTGCACGTTCCGCCTAATAGCGAGGAAAGTTCCGAAGCAAGCCACATTTCGGACCCTGCGCATGTAAGAGTTGCAAACTCCCCAACAGTATATGGACATTCCTTTCGCTGTCTGTTGTTCACATTGCATTTAGGACATCTCACTATCTCAAGGCAATCTCAGTGCAGCCAAAGCCAGATTTAATAAAAGTACGAGGCCGCAGAGTACTCTGGTGTCATCTACTGGTTATGGACCGAGCAACGGTAAGTCATCGCCATCATGGTCTAGCGTCGGTGTCGACACACTCAGATTTAACAGCACCGACACGACCGTCGCTAAGCGCCGTGTCTGGTGGGGAGCGCAGTTTTCCTCTATACCCAGCATCCGTGCGCAGCTATCTCGAAAACAGTCAGTCAACTTAGTCGAAACTGCCGAATCAGCAGTCACGTTCCTTCAGAAGAGATGTGGAAACCACTGGAGGCTCAACGTGAAATTGATAAAACTTGTAAGATAGCTCTCCCGCTTTGTTGTCTCCGCGGTTGTCCATGCGATGATGTTCCTGAGTACGTCATCCACTGACAGACCCGACTAATTTCGTGACCCATGCAACAGTGAGAGGCACTTTGATTGGGTGAGTGTTAGGTTTTGACTTTCGCGTTCCGGCAACGAGCGCCGATGTACACTACTCAAATCGATTCCTAGTCACCCATTGACAACCAGTACATTAAGTACCAGCAGAAGAGGCGTGGGCTTGAGGACTTCACAGATTTGAACGCAATGATGAAATTTCTCGACGCCAAAAGCGAAGATGAATTGGTGCAGAAGGTTTCTTCCGCTAAAATCTACCAAGTACGTTCCGTACTTTTCTCACTCGTGAATCAGTTTTCATTTTTTAGAGAACAATAGCGTATGTGTACGTTCAACTCAAGGTACGGATAGCAGGTACAGGAAATAAGCAACCATTAGTTGACATTGTCTTGAAGACTAGTCCGATGAGACAGTCTTCTCTAAGCGCATTGGGCTCTCTGGGAAGAGCGTTGGCAAGTTGGGATGCTTGGGACGCTGGTCAATGGCTGGTAAAGCATCACACCATTCGTTCGACCTTGTGGGAAATCCTCAACAATGGGACGGTAAGTACTACGCTCAGGTTGCGCTCCGAAAGCATTCATTGATTTGTTTTAGAGTTCTCATGCGCACAATTCACGATATTTTGACCTCCAAAATCTGCTCAATTCCGACTTGCTCACAATTCAGAGTCTCATCTTAACTGTATTAAGCAACCGGGACAAAAAAAAGGCGTTTTTCGGGATGTGCAGCGCAGATCCCGTGCCTGTCTTGAATTTGTTGCAGACGGTAAGTTTGCATATCCTATGCTTCTACTTCACACCCAACTTCATTCT
Source organism: Rickenella mellea (assembly GCA_004355085.1). Taxonomy (NCBI): domain Eukaryota; kingdom Fungi; phylum Basidiomycota; class Agaricomycetes; order Hymenochaetales; family Rickenellaceae; genus Rickenella; species Rickenella mellea. Next base: position 15,053 of record ML170391.1, on the reverse strand, counting down.
CAGATTCTTGATCGAGGTGATCTGTCAAAAGACGACCAACCACGGTTTGCCCGGACATTGGCCCGCCTTGTCAAATCATCGTCATGCCTCCCTGACTGCCTCATGTTGTCTGGGGTCCAGCGAACTGGAAAGGATCCGGTTGCAGGCGGCGGGTTCGCAGACGTCTGGACTGGGTATTTTGGCTCCACTCCAGTTGCAATCAAAGCGCTGAGAATTTATGACCATTCCAACCAGGAGAAGGCACTCCGGGTATCGTAATAAACTGCATATGGCCACAACACTATTCTGATTGTTCTCGGACAGGATTTTGCGCATGAGGCTATTATCTGGCGACTGCTCAGGCACCCAAACATATTGAAATTTTATGGCGTTTTCAGAGGTGACGACCGCCTATGCCTAGTTTCACCGTGGATGAGTGCCGGCAATATTGTCAAGTATTTAGAGAACAACCCGAAGAGTGATCGTCTCGCATTGGTAAAGTTTCTGTGCAATTATTGTGGAGTGCTTCCATGACGATTTCTGTTAGTTAGGGGATGTTGTCAACGGGTTGGATACCTTCATGATTTCCAACCCGCTATTATTCATGGCGACCTCAAGGGTGTACGTTTCTCCTGTGAAACATCACAACTTCTCTGACCGGCGTCTTCTAGGCTAATATCTTTGTTACATCTACCCGGACTGCATGCCTTGGTGATTTCGGCCTTTCAAGTTTTCGCGATTCCCAGGAAAGCACGCTCGGCGCGACAACAGGAAACACGACAGGAACACTGCGATGGCAAGCTCCCGAATTATTTGACAGCTTTGACGATGGGGGTACGACACGTCCGAGTCAAGAAAGCGATATATATTCTTTCGGTTGTGTCTGTCTGGAAGTAAGTCGTTGACAAATCTTTCGCGTCGCATTACCCATTTTCTCACGCATCAACAGTTGATGACCGGCAAGCCACCTTTCATGGAAATTCGAAGAGACGGTGCTGTCATGAAGGCGATCATGAACGGGCAGACCCCGCGGCGGCCCGTTGGGGATCTGGTGAAGTATGGCTTAGACGACAAGTTATGGGCCGTCATGGAGAAATGCTGGAGTCACGACCCAACTCAGCGACCTGAAATTGAGGCGCTCCTTGCGTATTTTGACAAGAGCAGGGAATCAGCTATCGAAGACAATTCGATAGAAGACATCTCGCATGAAATCCGCGCATCATTGGACCAATATGGGTTTCCTGAAAATCGCATTCGATTTCTCCCTTAGACTGCTGGAGAGCCGTAGAGTCGCCAAGCCGGTTCCCAATTTGATTGATAATTATTGCAGAAGGCCACTGCTCGATTTCGGGTATACCAGTTGTACCTCTAGGAATTATTCATTGGCATCTACGAATTATTCTCCCTGAGTACAGTCATGGGTCCTTCGTTGGAAGGTTTGTTCCGTTACTTGACGACCTTCTTTGAGCGGAGATCTGTGGGATGTAGAGTGAAGTTGAGGTCAAAGTCTGGGAGCTCTGACCGGGTCATCCGTTTCATACTCGCCATCCTCAAGATTGGGTGCAAGATTGTTCGTTGGTTCTATTTGACGCGCAAGTTCGTGTCTTTCACACCACGTGACCGCGTCGCCATTGCCGGATCGCTCTTCGGAACTGACCGCCCATCTTCTTTCGTCCTGATCTTTTCACGTCGAAGGCAAATATCTCATAGTGAACGCATCATGTTGCTGGAAAATTCAAATGCATGGCATCTTCGACCAGAAATTTACCCGCTTAAGACCCAAGGCGATGAAGATTGTTGACATCGATTGACGTTATCACACAGCCTCATTCATGGACAAGCGCCTGTACTCTGTTTAGCCTAGACAACTCCCAAAACTCCTATCGTCATAAAGGTGCTGGCCACTACAAATTCACCACCATGTCCATCTCGCGTTTCAGAGAAATCACTCTTCGAGCAGCCAGGACCTTCACGAAAGGTTACTCGGAAGTGCAATCAAAGGTGCGCGAGGCGACGTCGAACGACCCTTGGGTTTCCGAAAAGCAGTTAGAAGAGATTGCTAAATTGACAAATAATCCGTGCGACTTGACATGGCTTTCTTCATTACTCTGGCTGACGAAGATGCGTTGCAGGGACTTCTTCCAGGAAATCGTCGGGGTGTTGGAAAAGCGCCTGAATGACATAGGAAAGAACTGGCGGCATGTACTCAAGGTACGGCATTCTTTCGTCTCGTCGGGTATCCTTCTACCTTTGATCCTTTTCTGTAGGCTCTTATTGTTCTAGAATATGCATTTCAAAGGGGTAGCGGCAGCTTGTTCACCCACTTCAAAGGAAAAATCTACATCATCAATACATTGAAAGAATTTCGATACGTCGAAGGAAAGCAGGATTTTGGTGCACATGTGCGGCAACAGGCGATGCATGTCGCAGACCTGCTCATGCTCGACAGTCCGCATCGCTTGCGAGAGAAAAGAAAAACTCGCCCTGACATACTCAGAACTTCCGCAACGGCGAGTTTCCCCTTGGATGATCCAGCTCAGCATCAAGACGTACAGCATCCACGCCGTCGGTCCATATTCTCTGCATCCCAGTCCACCGTGACCTTGTTTACACATTCCCGACAGAGCGTTGGGAGAGATGAAGTACGAACTTCCGGAAGTTGTTCTCAACCCAGTACCACCATCATAGTAGGTGTTCCGAACCTACTGATACCCCCGGATCCTTGGTTCCCTTGCTAATTTAAATTTACAGCAACAGGCATCGTCAGATTGTAGTGCCGTGGGCCCAGTCTCCCAACTTGAACGCAAGGACGCTGAGATCGAGTGGCAGTCGTTCTGGCAAGAAGGAAGCCTTTCGGATGTTATGAGTGCGTTGGGACGAGCCTTCAGCACTGAGTACAAGTTGGAATGCCTGCAGTTGGTTCGTTCCATCAAGATCTACAAGGTAAGCTGCGCTAGTGCTGAGCACGAGTCCAGGATACCCGCGGATCTTATGGGTATGGATCCGTGGGAAACCCGCGGGTATGGATCCCAACGGGTTTTTTTTTCTGGGCAGGTTTTTTTTCGCGGATCCATGACAAGAAATTTCTGACTTCCAAACCCGCGAGTAGATCCGCGGGTTACTCGCGCATTTTCGGTGTCTTATGGCTTCTCACAGATCATGGGTTCAACTCAAATGTATTGTGTGTACAAAAATAAATATAATACTGTATGTAATTTAAAAAGCGACACATTTGCGCGGCCATATGTGGAGGGGCCGTGGTGGGCTGTTGCTATCCACGCACGTCAAATAGGTGCCCTACGCGCGTGTACGTGGTCATGCGTTGGTCGTCGTCGTCGTGGCCGCGGCTCTCTATGCACGTCAACGCATACTTAACGCGCATGTGTGTGGAGATGGAGGAGGAGGACGTGGTGGTGGTGGCTATCCATGCATGTCGAATGGAGCACGGGTGGCCATAGCCCAAAACGGGTTCATGTGCGCGGCTGCGAGTGGAGATGAAGCTGGTGGTGGTGGTGACCACGGCTCTCCACGCATGTCGAACGGGTACGCACCCGTACGTGGAGATGGAGGGGGTGTTGTTGGTGGTGGTGGTGAGTAGTGTAGCAGCGCGGAAGCCTCCACGCATATCAATGGGCGAATTGGCGTGCCTATGCGTGGAGGTAGTGGTGTTGATCGCGAAAAACAGCGGGTGACTGTTGAAGCCAGTGCTACGCACATCGAGAACGAGTGCGTCGGCACTCGCTCTTGATGGTGGTGTTTTCGGGGTTCTTTGCGAGGTGTCTTCTTGCCTTCGAATCGACGGGTGCATTGCCCGAGTGCCTGTGCATGGAGGTGGTGGTGAATGGGCTGGCGGTTGTCGTGGGTCCTTGTGACGAACAGCTGCTCGAGAATCTGTCGAACAGGCGCGTTTGCGCGTTGGTGCAGGGAGATGTTGCTGGTGCTGGTGGAGGTGCGCTGTCGTTGGTTGGGGTGTATTGCCGTTTTGCCATTGGGTCGCTGGTGCTCGTGCTAACAGCTGCGTTTGCCGTTAAGTCACGTGTCGCCGTTTCCGCGTTGCTGGGGTGTAGCGGTGCTGGCAGCGATGGAGGTGGAGCAGGTGGAGCAGGTGGAGGTGGAGGGGATGCGGCCTTTGCTGTTGCGTCGCTTTGTTCGACAAGGGTGGAGGGCGACCGGGTTCATTGTGTCGCCTTGTTCGACTCCGTTGCCACTCGTTAAAACGGGTGGTTATCGAGCAAAGGATACATAGATCCCTCGCTCGATACCTAAAGATACCAATAGTTAGTAAAGGAGAAAGCTGGTGACAACTTACTGTTGCCAACGACGCTCCTCCTCGCTAGGAGAACACCCACCCACCCTCCAGCTTTTCACCTCTAAAACCCTCCACCCTGGGCCTAAAAGCCAATAAAACTTGAGGATTTTGATGACAAGCACCCTTTGAGTTGTTTTTGCGACGTTGTTGATGGCTGGATGAGTGTGGATGGTGGTGAGAGGCCGACGACGTGGTCGTTGATGGAGAGATGAGCATGCGTGACACGGCGTGACACACTGCACAAAGCATGGAACGCACATGGTCTTGAGCTCGTTCCACGCCAAATAAAATTCTTTTGAGCTTCTAGATATGAATTAGAGACAATAAGGACGCCAAAAATGAATTTTACCGATTTTTGGAATTATGCAGAAGAATTTGATGCGTGGAGGTAAGTGCTGGACACGATCATGCGTCCAAAATCAGTATGCAGTAGCAATGTGTCCTTCGCTTTTGGACGAAAACTCATTTCAAGCTTCTGACTCACTCTGACGGCACTTAAACGTTTCAAAAACACAATAACAGATGATTCAATATATTTCCAATCGACAAATCGATTGATAGGGATGTCAATGAATTTCTGCGTCTTTGATTTTGTTCGAGCCAGCATATGCGCCACAGGAGACAAACAAAGGACGCAACCATTTTCACCATGAAAAGTCTTGCAAAGCAGAGCAAGTGAAGACAAGTCACACAAGTAGTAGCGGATGCATGCATCCCTCTCATCCACTCGCCGACCGACTCCCTCGTTGCCGTCGTCATCGATGAAGCACTCCACACGGTGTCGAGCTCTCTCGCCACAGCGTCCCAATTTGGTAATTGGTTGCCTTCTTACCCTCTGACCACGACCATCGTCTCTCAACCTCGACGTTTCGTCAACATCTGCATCAACTGGCCCCGTGGGGTGCTCAGGTAAGCTATAAGTTGTATGTACAGGTGGTTTTGTGTCCTAATCTGCATTGTTTTGTCTCGTACAGGTCTCTGTTGAGCGTCGGCGGACTCCAGTATCCCACCATCCTTACGCAACACGTCACCATCGATCGACGACCATGATGGTCAATCGGATTAGAGCTGGGGTATCAGAGTGAGGAGGGGAGTGGGTGAAGGTAGCATGCCGGAGGCTTGGCGCCAGGATGGCCAGAGGTGCGTTCGAACGTTTCGACATACCAACAGCTAAAATGACCATTTTCTTCTCACTCAGGCCATTCCTTGCTCCTCTCCCACCTTCATCATTTTTATTCTCGCCATGACCACCCACTCCTTTGTTGATTTTAACGCCGTCGCTGCTGATCTCTTTGTCAGGCACAGATCGTCGTGACCCGGTCGCAGTTGCACCCAGAGAAAACGCGGCACGAAGCCCGTCTGTTTAATTCAATCTACGACAACCTCTCTGACCTCCACTAAGATTTACCCTCAACCTGCATTGCACGCAGCCGCCATTGTCACCATTCGCACCAACGACGTCATCTCTCAACAACATCACAACCGCGCTCGTTCCCACCACCGCGCAAGCTCCACTGATGTTGATTGTGCATTCGGACGTGGCGGACTCGCAGTCTCCAAGCGCCGCCGTGCCTTATCGGACGAGACCATGCGTGCAGCCACAGGCTTGAGTCCGTGGGCGGATGTCGAGGGACTGGCACCGGGTCGAACGGTTCGAGGATAAGAATTCGCGCTTCCCAAAGACTCAAAGTGAGGAGGATCGACTTAGAAGTGCCTTATGCGCAGGAATACGAACAAGTAGATAGAAATTTTATTAATGAAATGAATACACTCGCGAGTACCTGCGAGTAACATGCAGGTACTCGCGGGTTTGAAATACCCATGAGTACCCGCACAATCCGTGAGTGTGGGATCCGTACGGTACGGGTGCCAGCACAGCTGCAAGCGTACGGATCCTGGTTGCCATTCCGGACACGAGAAGATCCGCGGGTACGGGTCCGAGTTACCCGCGGATGAACTCGTGCTCAGCACTAAGCTGCGCAAGTATTGCCTTATCAAGGTCCAACACCGTTTCTGTAGGGACTTGTTGTTAGTTGTATGCCGGGTTGCAGTCACACTGTCACACTTTAGTCACAACCATAGTTAGGCTGTTCTTGTTTGTAGTTGTTGTTGACAACTTTGCTATCAACCACCATCTGTGTCTGTGTCTGTGTCTGAGTCTGAGGCTATTCTAGAGCCTCTTCCTTCCTCATCTAGTTCTACTTTTCTCAGGTTATGAGCCCTGTGCTCGCCTAAAGTTCTCTATATTCCAACTTCACCACCACCATCCTTATCAGCTTCAATCAGCTTATCAGCTCACCATCTATTTGCCTCTCCTTGCTCACCATGGCTGCCATTCCATCCTATCTCAACCCAATCCTAACAGAAGTGCCTATGCTCACTGAGGCTAACTTCTTCGAGTGGAAGAAAGAGATGGAGATGATTTTTCTGGGTATTGAAGCTAGTGCTGCACACGAGTTCATCCGTGGGTAACCCGGATCCTTACCCGCGGATCTTTTCATCTCCGAAATGATGTCATGGATCCGTAGTCCGGCGGCTCTTGCGGCGCCCGTGACTCACGGATCATTACTCACGGGTTCTCACAAGTACTCATGGGTTTTCAAACCCGCAAGTACCTGCGGGTAACCCACAGGTACTTGCGAGCATACATGTTTCTGTAGCTAGTAATTCTATATACATTATTGCCCGACTTGTTGCTGCGCGTACGGCGCTTCTACGACGACGACTCCTCTACGGAATCTCCTTCACTTACGGCGGCCATGGGCTTCGCGAAACGCGAGTTCTTCTCACGGAAATGTTCTACAATCGCCGCTTCCGGCACAAGTCCCTCAACATCTACCCAAGAACTCAATACGGTTGCGGCACGTATGGATTGATCAGATAAGGTGTGACGGCGCTTCGAGACCGTGAGTCCGCCGCGAGAGAACGCGCGTTCGACGTCGGTGGAGCTTGCTAGATATGCACCTGATTAGTGGCAGCACAGTACACAGTGTAAATAAAACATACCAGGTGCAGATAATATATCGAGCGCCATTGCTGCAAGTCGGTTGTTGTCGGCGAGCATCCCGCTCCACCATTTAAGTGGGTCTTGTGCAGTACGTATAGGCCCCGTGCTGATCCAGTCGTCGATTGGATCGGAGTTGTCGTCGAGTCCGTATTCATCGATCTCCTTGAAAAAATCGTCGGCGTTATCGTTACGTTTGGTCTGTTGTAACAGAAGTTAGATAATATCTATGAATGGAATAAGAGCGCTTACGATGGACTCGGTGACACAGGCGGTGGCGTAGTTCTTCTCATACTCCGCGCGAAGGAGAGCGATGGCATTGTCGATCCATTCTGTCGGCCAGCCCTGCCTTGTGAAGTACGTTGTCTTATACTTCGGGTGAAGAACTATAAAGGGAACATTTGTTAGTTAGTCAGTTGAGATAATTAAGTTGAAAAGACTTACACATTGCGCAACGGTACATGATTGATTCGTCCGTCTTCGAATAGTATTTGTTCAATACCTCCAGTCCTCGCGCCATCGCCGCACGAACAACGGGGTGGAGTGATTCATCAATGACGGCGGCGGCGAGGGTGTCGGTGAGCGAGTCAATGAGAGGGATGACTTCATGGACAAGGGGTACAGCAGACTTCGAAATTCGCTCTGTTGCCGCAAGGAAGCGCTGTGATAAGGCACATCAATGACGGAATAAGCTCACACGTTTCGATGGAAACGTACCTGGAGAAGCAGACTTAGCTGTTTATGGATGTCCCATTCTTCTTTCGAGAGTCGGTATTTTCTGAGTTTTGGTCCTCGGGACGTGTTGTGCTGTTCCATAGTGACAAGCTTGTCGATAGCGGGTTGAAGGACGAGGGCACGTTTGAGGGCCATGGCGACAGAGTTCCAGCGTGTGGGCACTGCACGCATCAAGACGACGTGATCGATCTTGCACTTTGCGCAAAGCTTCTGCATGTCCTCACGCAGAAGGGGGGAATGGAAGATGCGCTTGGCAAGAGCAAGTATCTGGATGTCGTTAGAGCTTTGAAAATAGAGGAAAATTGATTGGACTAACCTTGGTCATTGCATAGCAGCTGAGGCTGACTTCGGCTGCCGTCAGATTCCGGACAATGTCGATCTCATTTGCAATGGCGGCAATGATGCGATCGTCACTCTCATCACGCGAGGCATCGGTCTCGAGGTCGTCGTCGTCATCATCACCATCTGCTTCTTCTTCGAAATCGAACTCCTCCTCATCAAGCTCGTCAAACAAGTCGGCGGCGTCAGCAGTGTCGGCGTTGGTGTCAGCACCAAAACTCTTCTTGGGACGCATAAATTGGGAGAGAATAGCCTGAAGAAAGTTAGACAAGAAAGCACAACAAGATAATAGAGACATACCTTTGTAATAAGATTCAGGATGTGCGCGAAGCATCGGATGCGATGGTTGGAGGTGAATGGGGCGTCAGGCAGGAGAGTCTCGAGCTCGGTTACAAGAGTATTGTTGTTCCCGGCATTATTTGCAACTAGGGAGAGGATCTTCGAATCAATTAGTATTGTATCCAATGTTTTGAAAATAAGTATTCACCTTTTTCTCAATACCGTACTCGTGAAATGCTTTCGCAAGTTCCTCCGCAAGGTACACGCCGGTGTGGCGCCGTTTCAAGCTGAAAAAGAGAGTGAAGTGCTTGTCAGTCATGAGTAATCCGCAGTAAAAAAAAAACCTATGTAATGAAGTCCAGGATAAATGAGTTGATCTTGCCGTCGGCGAAGAACTGGATGGTGATTCCCAGGATTGAAATGACGTTGGGCGAAGTCCAGCCATCAATTCCGACGTGCAGGGAACGAGACAAATTCTGCCATGACAATCAGGAACCAAATGAAGAGATAATGTGGCAGGTGACAAACCTTAAGCAGTGATGCGACCGTGCCACGACTGATGGAAAAAATCTCCTTGATGTCGCGTGATACGGTCATGCGAGACGGCAAGTCGACCTTCGAGCAAAGCATCTGGAACATGTCCTGGAGCTCTGGGTCCTCAGCGATCAGGAAGGGGCGGTGACGGCGTGCAATCCAGATGGCTGTGAGGTATCGGAATTTAGCCTTGTCGTATGTAGAGCCGCCTAGAAAGTCTTTAAGGATCTTCGAGGCTTGAGCGTCGCCAGGGGAGCACTCGTCGACGTGACACTTCAAGTTGCTTGTGGATGTGTCGTGGCGGACGCGAGTGACAAAGACGGACTCCGAGATGTTGCTAATGTGATTCCACGTCAGTACGAAGATAGGTGATGGCACAATAAACTTACAATTCTTTGGCGCAAATGAACTTGTACCAAATCTCTCCATCCGCCTCTACAATCGTCGGAGGGGTTTTGAAGTGTGCGTAGACGGATGATCTCCAACCAGCCATCTGTGCCGCTGATTACAAATGAGTTAGCATTTGGTCAGAGTAAGTGCGTGCATGTATACGTACCCAGAATTTCCTGGGCGGTCCACTTGTTTGGGTCATAGCGTTCCAAGAATGCGAGACGCATGTCTTCAAGAGTGGTGACGCGACCACGTTTGGCAGGTGGGCGATCATCGGGAGCTGGGGTACTGGCGGTGGAAGTCGCAACAGACGGCGTAGGAGATGCAGCACGGGCACGCTTGTTGACAGCCTTGCCACGACGCATGATGATACGAAAGTAGGGATGAGACTCGAGTTCGCTGAAGTGCAAGCCCTTTAAATCAATATCCTGCTGAATACATCGGTCGACTCACAATCCATTACCCGCAGCCGTCTTCCATTTTTCGTCCATCATTGAAGGGTAAAACATTGTACGAGACAGGGAGAGCTAACTGTTTTGCTGGCGACATTGCGTTGTTTTGGTATCGGCTGTCGGACGACTCCATTCGCGTGTGAACCTCGTCTCCGACGGAAGTCAGGTTTCGACCATACTTGACCTAGTCCGACTCCGCGCCTTTGTTGTCTTGCTGGACTGGGTTGTCGAGAGGTGAGTCGTGAGCTTTGCTGGCGACATTGCGTTGTTTTGGTATTTGGCTGTCGGACGACTCCGTTCGCGTGTGAACCTCGTCTCCGACGGGAGTCAGGTTTCGACCATGCTTGACCTAGTCCGACTCCGCGCCTTCGTTGTCTTGCTGGACTGGGGGTCGAGAGGTGAGTCGTGAGTTGAACTGAACCCTGACTTGGCCAGGTAAGGGTCCGCTTCCTTTGTTTGTTTCCTGTGGCGCGAACAATAACTCTGGTGGAAACAATACGCAGAAATTCGTCAACACTCAGAGTCACCGCTTGGTCTGTCAAGAATGTATTCAAGCCTTTTCTATTGTGCTCCCTAACCTGTTTGATGTCTTCAAAGTGAGTCAGAAGCCTGCATTGAGTTATCGTCCAAAAGCTGAAGACACAACGCTAGCGCATACTGTTTTATGACGCATAATCGCGTCCAGCTACGTAAGTCCACACTTCAATCAATATTCAATCTCGGATTCTTCTCACCTGAGTCACCATTCTCGTTTCAGAAATGTCCACAAATGGTACCCAGACCGACTCGAGATCTGAGAGTGCTCAGAACGGCCTTCAAACATCCGAAGTCAAGGCTTTCGACGTCGATCGATCAGACTTTGTCAATCATTCAAATTTTGTCCAGAACGCTTGCTCTGAGTCCCTCGCTGTATTGTGCCAGTGGTTCAATTCGTGTCATGGTGCGCCCCCGCAAGTATAAGACTGAGAAGGAGCAACGGGAAGCAGCAAGAAAGAGGCGAAGAGAGTGGTATCACAGGTAAGCAGCGTCTCCTTTTCTCCCTAAGTGGCATCTGACTGTTCAAAGAAACAAGGATAAAGAGTCTGCCAAGGCCCTCACAAGATATCATCGCATTCACAATGTCGATTTCAAACCCAAAGTGCAATCGTCGAAACCACATATCTCATCAGCAGTCCACGACAAGCAGTATGAGGAGCAGCAACCAGTCCTTGCAAATTCTGACATGTTTCCAACATTGTGAGTCTCGCACTTCATATTATTTCTAGTCTTCATTTAACTGATCTTGTCGGACTAATATCAGCAAGCGACTCAACACACGCGCAATGTTGAATGCAGCCGAGGAAGCCCTGCGCACATGGCACCATAACGGCTTGAATATCAACGACGAAATATCGAATGCACAACATATCCTCGACATGTGGACATCCGGATCTCTTTTCACATGGGGCAGCGCCCTTTACCTCACCACTGAGCTCAGCACCGACGCGACGCGAACCGAAACCGAACTCCAGCCATACCTCAAACTCGGACAGGACTTGCAGGAACGTTTCGAAACTATCTCCCGTCGATCTTTCACGTGCGATCCATCTGGAGTTGTGGGAACATGGGATGCAGCGCAGTTCGTACAGCGTCAGATCGCAAGGGCAGTTGACAATGTCAACTTGACATTGTGGAGGAATTTTGCCTTATTTTGAGAGATGGTGGCATTCCCTCCCTTCGGCGTAGCTATGCAGAGCACTCGTTAAACTTCCAATTACTTTGACCGCATATTTCCATTTGTGTCACAATAAATGTTTTCTCGTATGAAGCATTTCGGTGCCGAAGTCTGAGTCACACAGACTTGTTGTGTGATGTGACACGTTACAAAACTAAGTTGACTCTGAGCTCGTTGCAACGCCGCCAAGGTCAGTTGATGTAACACTAAACACCAACAATGCTGCACTCATTATCTGTTGTAGCGGCTCCGTTAAACTCGCCGCCAAGCGGCCCCATTTGGCGCCATTCTTTTGAAAGGTTCCTGAAGCAACAATTGTCCTGCTGGTGAGTAATATGTTTCGGCCGTTAGGCCCTTACTGATGCATTGTTCCATAGGCATGCTTCTGGCCATCCGACCACGTAGACTGTCATTGCTCGGCAGCGATCAGCGGCGTACCGACACCTGTGTCTCATGAGACGGCAATCCACCCATGGGACACGGACTACTGGAACGACATCTATCCACCAGACCGGCCAGCACACCTTCGACATATCCCAGTCTACCCACATGTGACCCCAAGCCCGCCTGATGGCCAGTCCCAGTTTGACAGTCTGTACCCGCCGTCCCAACCATCTCAGTACCACGTCGCTCAGCTGTCACAAGACCCATCCTTTCCGTCGCCCCCTCCTTCGGTGAAACTACCCACGGACTTGGATGTCGACATTTCTTCGCGTCGTTTCCGTACTTCACGGGCCAATGGAGACACACTCGACGCTGATCAGGTATGCACTCGTCATGTATGTAGGCTCTCTTACTGATTCATTGTCTAGATCATCCTGTTCACTCGCCAAAGCACGTCGCCACGTGGCTCTCCGCGTGGCCCTCCTGTAACAGTCGTTTTCAAAGGCGCCGCATTCCTTACCCATTTCAAAAGAGTCCTGCCAACATTCCTCGAGAACAAATTTGCCTTCTATGACGACATCAATGTCACCATCAGGAACCGACTCAACGCCGCAATCATTGCGCGTAGCTTCGACACCCCTCCACCATCGTTTGGACAGATCGTCTCCATCCCCCAGATCACCATCCTAGTCACAGCACTCGTTGAACAGCACGGCGGCGCTGGGCTTATAAGCACTTTCTCGTGGCGCAAACCGGTACGTACTTTTCTCCCGCGCATCAGCCACACATCCTTATTTTTATTTCAGGGTGAAATTCTTCACACTGATGTCATAGCCACGAGCGTGCTACGCAGGTATTTGAACGACGACACGGCGGTTAGGGCCGGGAACATTTTTGATGAAATTGAAGATGATGATGAGATACCTGAGCTCAAGGATTTTGACTTCGATCTTGATGAGATAGAAGATTCTAGTGACTGAAGAGTAAATTGTCTTACTACGCGTTCCCAATCCCAAACGTCACCCATAGATAACAGTATATATTGATCACAATGACGAACTCGAATGCGACTAAGCAAGGGCTATGTTTCGCGTGATGTGACGTTACAGTAACAAACATGAACATCACGCCGCTTCTCCTATCCTCCAACATCCTCCAAGGTGCACGTTGTAAAAATGACCATTTAGGCCGTTGACGGGCTAATTGGTGGTTCGTCTCTACTTTCTTCCTTTCAAATCTCAAGAATCCAGTGGCTTCGGTCTTGACAACGTGAGTCAGCAGTTGCCTTTGTTTTTTTTGGTCTGATAACTTGGTTCGTCCGCGAACAGAACAGCGGCGCACAGAGCTTGCGTTGTTCATGGTGGCAATGCCACCATCCCGCGGACACTTGATACCATTATAAGCCCATCCCCATATCATCCCCGATCAGCTGTGCTGACATGGTTACTGCAGTTCCGTTGTTTTTTTGTTCTCCCGTTCATTCAGTCCTTCCAACGCCAGAACTGCTATCCCCGCGTACGGAGCCGATCCTTTCGTTGTTCATTGTCTAGAGCTTTGGCGGGCTCTCGCACTCGGTATTTAACTCGTCCTATTTTCTCGTGCACACACCACTTCCCCTCCACCAATCGACTATCACAAGCCACAGACATGTTTCAACCGCCTGTCGACCCCGACAACCTCTATTCTCTCGACATCCATGACGTACCGGCCGTCTCCCACTATATCACCCCGACTTACTCGCTTTCTCCACCACTGCTGCCTTCAGCTCTTCTCCAGGATATCTCGATGTCTCCCGATTGCAACGGCACACATCCCTCGCCTCCTTCTCAGCACACGACAGCTTCCAAGGGCGAAAACACTATCTCTCCACCACCTCTGTCCGAGTACGACTTGAACGGTGGCGATGGATTGCCGAAATCTCTCTCGGCGGCTTTCAGCCGTGGCAGCTCTCTCTCCCCCCTCCGTCTCTCTCAAGAGAAGCATGGACGCGATAAGGAACATGTACGTCAGTTTCTCGATGTTGAGTATATTGTTTTACATACTGAACTTGAACCCCGCAGCTTGTCTTATTCACGGCGCTTCGCAAATCCGGCAAATCCGTCACGTTCATCCAGCAAGGCGCCGCGTTCCTCTCCCACTTCAAGAAGACGGTCCCTGCCTTTCTTTCCAACCATGCTATAATCTATGACAACTTTTCCCTCGCTGTTTGGAAACGTATGTTCGATGCCGTCTCCCCCTCCTTCGTTATCGAATTGCCGAAGGTCGGAACCGTTTCCATCGCTTATGTGGCTATACTCGCGAGCACGGTCCTCGAGAAGCGGCGAACGGTGGCTCGCTCGTCAGTACTCTCACCTGGAATAAAAAGGTATCTCCTTTCTTTTTTTTCTTTTTATTTTGCCTCTCATCTCATTTGGCTGCAGGATGAGACGCACATCATGGATGTCATCAAATTTTCGGCTCTTCAAAGGTATTTAGACGAGGCAGTGGAGGTGGATTTGAAAGCGGCACGTGCTGAAACCTATTCTTTCGACCCGATCAAAGATTACGATGACCTGCCCGTTCTTTCCTCCATTTATGATGAGTAAAAAAGGTCTCTAGCTCATGTACTTCCACAATTTAGATATGCCCACATGCCAATTACATATGCCAGAAACTACGTGCAAATGTGCAAGTAACCCGCAAGTAGATCCGCAGGTTTGGGGGGAAGAAATTTGGTGTCATGGATCCGCGAAAATAAGCACCTGCCAAAAAAAATACCTGTTTGGATCCGAACCCGCGGGTTTCCCACGGATCCATACCCGTAAGATCCCCAGGTATCCAGGACTCGTGTTCACCTTTAATTGAAGCAGATTGGCTCATTTCTGTGTCTGACACAACAACTGTCCCGACCAGTTCGAAATCTCTCGACAAGCGACTTGTACCAGTCCTTTGGTC
>ML170390.1:0-16529 GCA_004355085.1 Rickenella mellea | reverse complement strand
CAGCTCCGGTCTTCTCCAAACCCACATTTTCCGGAGCACTACCTTCGGATTCGTCGCTTTCAGCTTCCTCCAAACGGACACGACCAGACAAAACTTGAGGAGGAGGTGGAGGAATGGTTGATGATGCCTCCCGAGGCCTCTCAGGTGGAGCAACCGGGATGCCACTGTTTTCCAGAATTTTCTCTGTCCTAATTCACAATTACTAAATCTGGAAAACAATAAGAAGGGGGAGGGGAAAACCTTGACATGTGTGCAGGTTGACCAGCATTGTCTGCAGCAATATCTTGGTTCAGTCGTTGGACAGATGATTTCCTGAAATTTATTATTTTTATTTAGTCATTTTTTTAGAGAAAAAGGCACGCACTTCGATGTCTCCGCGCCTCCCGTAGCCTTTGGCGCAGGTGGCTCTTCCGCGCCACGAGAACTAATGTCACTCCTAATAAAATGACTTTGAGTTGATGAAATGAATACAGAAATGACTTACTTTTCATTCTGCTTAGGTTCCGCCTTCTTCTGCTTTGCTTTCACCAAGTCCTTTCTCGCAGGCTTCGCGGCAACTGGCATTGCCTTTTCGGGCGCACCTGCGGACTGAGTTGAACTGCGAGTGGCCCTCCCAGTACCTGAGGCACTCTGAGCTCGTGTTTCGGGCATGTTTTGAGTGTTGTGAATGTTGCTGTTGCTGTTGCTGTTGCTGCTGGTGTTCGAGCTTGTCGTGGACAGAGCAGAGATGCGCACACGTCGTTATCGATCTTTTGATTGCGTTCACGCGGAGTTCGAATCACTTAGTGTCTGGGGTTTTTTGATCGGACCGTCAAAGTTCAAAGACAAATTTTGGTTTTATTTTGTTATCTATGGTACATACTACACTACTGATATTATACAACATGAGATGGGGCGATCGTGCACGCGCCAGCGTGCACGATCGCCCCCGAAGCGGGACTCCGACCCATGGCGAGCGCGTCGGCGGCTGTGTCCGTTGCCGTCGTGCGTGCTTGTCCTTTTAGTTCGAGGGTGTGGAGCAGTGGGGAGACGCGTGGTCTCCGACGTGCTGGGTGGGTCGCCGTCGCCGTCGTCGATGTGGAGGTAGGGGGCATGCTCGATGACACGCCGTGCGGACACCGCGCTCAACGGATCGCGGTGTCGTAGGCCCCCTATCCCTCCTTGTCGTCGCTGCCGTCCGGCTGTTCGTCGTTCGTCGCTGTCGCGGTGCCCATGCGCGTTGTCGTGGGGCGTCGGGCGCTTTGGCGTGATGGCGATGGATGAGCCGGGTGGCGGGGAGGTGGCGAGTTGGGGGTGCATGGGCGGTTGGGGGTGCACGGGCGGGTTGGTGGGTTGGTGGGCTGTGGGTTGATAGGGCCTCGACACGGCGTGTGGTCTGTGGGTCTGTAAGCGAAACCTATCGAAAAAATAAAGAAACAAAAAGAAAAATGCAGAAAAAAAAAGAGACGGCACGATCTTCGCGATCGCACCGTCTTCGTGGGGGAGCAGGTGGTGGGTGATGATGGTTTGGAGCACAAAAAGAAAGGAAATGAATTTTTATTTGAAAACGCACCTTTGACGCCGCGATCGATTGATCGCGGCGTCCCGAAACCCCCCTCGCCGTTCGTCGTCGTCGGTGGCTGCTCCCATTCCCGCTCCCCCTCGCCGCTTGTTGTCCGTTGCTCGCTGTTTCCCGTTCGTCCTTGCTTGTCGTGTCGCCCGTTGTCTTGTCCGTGTGCCGTGCGCGGCTGCCAATTCCGTCCTTGTGGCACGTGGAGCCCGCTTCGTCGTGAGCAGGTGGGTTGTGGTGGCGGGGAGGCAGTGTGGGTTGTCGACACGGGCGTGGTGGCTCTGTGGGATGGTGTAGTGAGCAAAACATAACAAAAAAACAAAGAAAAAAAAGATAAAAAGATAAAAAAAGAATAGACGGCGCGATCTTTGCGATCGCACCGTCGTTGGGGGTGTCGTGACGTCCTCGTGCGACGCGCACGCCGCTATTGTTGTGCCATGGCCTTGGAAGAGTGGGTGGTGGGTGGTGGTCTCTCGGGAGAGACAAAAAAAAAGAATAAAAAGATTTGAAAAGAAGAAACGTACCGTTCACGCCGCGATCTACTAATCACGGCGTCGCAGCCCATCCACGAGCGCCCCGCCGCTCGTCGTCGTTGCTCGTTGCTTGTGCTCGTTGCACGGGGGTACGTGGGGCGTGGGTTATTCGTTGTTCGTTGTTGTTCTTTGTGCGGGCTTTGTTCGTCGCACGTCTTCCGTTGCTTTCTCGTTGCCGTTAGCCGTCGGCCATTCGGCGGTTGTCGTTGTCGTTGTCGTTGTCGTTGTCGTTCGTCGGCTCGTGGTTCGCCGTTCGCTGTTCGTGGCCCGTGGTTGACCGTTGGCTGCTCTTCGTGCGTCGTTTGCTGTTTGCTTGTTGTTGTTGTTGTTGTTCGTTGTAGTCGTTGGGCGACGATGCGGCGGGTGGTGCGAGGCGGTGGTTGTGGTTGTGGTTGAAAAGGGTAAAACAACAAATCAGGTGACGCCCTTCCCGATTAGTTGCTGGTCAGTGCTAGTGCGTACAAATAGCTCAACTTACCTGGAATATGGTATGTTCCGTTGGTGTAGTAGTATCAGCGCTGTAATTTAAGGCTGTGCATTGTGGCTGCACTTCAAGTCATGGGTTCGAACCATGCTCATGATATTTTTTTTCCCCCTTAAATAATAAGGATGTGAACCGGTAGCACAACCCAAATTGGGAGCGGAACACAATTCTTCGAGACTCCTGATGGAATTAATCAGGAAACTCCGGATGCTGTCCAATTACAGTCCATTTCATGAGTAAGTCCATGTGGACTCCATGTGGACTCCATATGGAGTCCTTTAAAAATATGGAATTTCATGATATACTAATTTCTGGTGCATTGTCCTTGTGGACTCCTGGTGGACTCCACATGGACTCCTCATGGACTCCTCATCAGGTCTCAGTGAATCAGTGGACATGGACAAAGATTCCATCAGGAGTCCATATGGAGTCCATGTGGAGTCCACCAGGATGTGTGGGGGAGTGTAAAGCCCTCGAACTTCTGCCAATGCTCGAGCTTCGGCTCCTGGTTTATCGCCTGGTGCTACGAGACTGAGTCCTGTGAGTTCCTGAGTAATCTTGGCGGCATCTAACTTGAGTAAGAGTCCAGCAACCTCGTTCTCCACCGATTTGGACGCATCCAGAAACCCTGGAGTCAGTGCGAATGGCTTGGATGTCTCGCTAGTGGTGTTATCCAAGTAGAGAACGTTACCAATGCTGATGTCTCTATGTAGGAATCCCGCTTGATATGCATTTAACCATCCTAGAACCGCAGTCAGTGATAAGCGTCAAGTTTGAAGAATGGTCAGGAATGTACCTAGGTGAGCATGTATAACGGCCTCAAAGAGTACCGAGGTACTGGGGGCAGTAAGGAGTGAGCGGCCGATTGTCCGCAACAGAAGGTTGATTAGGGCTGAGCACGAGTTCATCCGTGGGTGGACTCGGATCCGTGGGAATACTTGCAGGACTCGGACTCGCGAGTCCAGGTTACCCGTCAGGGTCTAACCCATACGGATCCAAGTCAAGCTTTGAGGTAAAAAATACCCATGAGTATGGATCACCTGTACAGGTACCCATGGGTAACTCATGATGAAGTAGGATATTTTATGCTTTGGGAGTCATATTCAGTTGAAATCAATAGATTATGCATATGATTTAATATGAAACTGCATTTGACTATCATTGTATACAAATAGAAGGCTATAAAATCCTCAATAACTACTGTATGTGGCATAAAATATTACTCTGAGTGCATTGAAAATACCCATGGGTAGGATCTGTGGGTATGGGTAACCCGTCAGGGTCTACCCATAAGGATCCGAGTCAAACTTTTCAGTGAAAAATACCCATGGGTTACGGATCCCACCCATGGGTACTCGTGATGAGCCGGACTCGTGCTCAGCCCTAAGGTTGATAAGGACGCGCGGCTGGGGAGCAGGCTCAGGCTGGTTCACGAACAGCTTCCAACGGTACCGCTCGGCTTCATTTTCCTTTGGCAAATAAATATGGGTCGAAATAAGGCATTATCCTTGGGGTACGAGGAAGCCCAAGATGCTACAGCTTCGGCAGTACCAAAAGGACGTCCGAACTCTTGCAAGGCAGCGTAGAAACTCTGTTCAACGTTTTTCCGGTTGTCACTTCCACCCATTGTCCCTTGCATATGAACTTGGAGTCTAGTGTCGTTAGGTTGAGAGCACCCACCATGAGTGCGGGATCAGGCCTGAAGATAGTGCACAATTGAATGTTGTGCATCGAATAATGGCCAATTACTATGTGCATATTAGCGTTGAGCAAACCCGAGGCCAATGGCATACCTTTCTTCTGCTTGGGTGCCGAAGAAGACCAGGAAGAATTCTTGGTCTCACCCGGCTCGTCCACCTCGTCCTTGTTGTCCTTGGTCACGTCTGCGTCAGCCATGTGACCGCGAGTTGTTGGTGTTTGTGGCCGCAAATCATAGGGCTGGATCGGTTGGGGGGTGGTTGATGAAGGGTTGTGAATCGTATTGACAGTACTCCCACGTCCGCGAACGGTCGTACTCTCATGGAGGTGAGAGTGGATGGCGTACTTGACACCCTCTGTACCGTCAGCCATCTGGGGAAGCCAGATCTCATGGTCATTGGTGAACGGGTTGAGACCAGCATGATGTGGTGCTTTCCACAACATGATGGTCATCATGACTCGGATATGTTGCGAGAGACCATCATCGCTTTTGATATCAATAGCTTCCGTCGCTGAGAGGCCACTACGATGGAACAGGAGAAAACGAACGTGGTTCGATTTGTGGCATAATGTGATGACAAGAACGAAAGGTCGTGATGGCGATGCAGCGAAAAGGCAGCGTGCATAAATTGCCGCCTGTGCAACCAACTCCGCCCAGTCTGCTTTTACCTCGCCTGGGATGTCAATCTGGACGGTATGCCCATTTCCTTCTTCGCTCCACCGTGCAATCTTTGTCGGCGCGCGGTTAGCCGTGCGTGCAACCCCGGGATCCAAATCTCTGCCTCCAAAGACATCAGGCTTGAGTTGTCCAGCGACGCCGGTTGTGTAATTTTGGGTAGGGTGATCATACGAAACGAAACTGAGTTTGTTATAAAAGCGGTTATGTCGTGAGACAATAATGCCGGTATAACCGGGCTGCACTTCAAGTTGATTGAGTGCCGCATGCATCAGTCTTTTGGGAAATCCCTGAACCCTGAGAGGATTTTGTAAGCTCAATATGTCACGTTCAGGGTCCAGATAAATGCGGTCAATTACTGGGAGCACCTCTAGGATTGAACTGAAGAACTCGCGAGCGGTAGCGGCCCCGAGGTGTGACCACAGACGGCGGCATAGAAAGTCAGATTTTGTCTCAGGAGGACATAGCTGAGACCTGACGGTCTGAAGCGTCCTGATTGGTCCTGACAAGCCCTGACAACCGCTTGTCAGGACCTGTCAGGACGGATGACGAAAGACTGATGTGACACTCATCGGTAACGCAACTGAGCAGCTTGGCGAAAGGTTCGTTATAGTTCTGCTCCTCCGGGCCATCAGCTGGCCAGCCGAATTGCTTCAGATCAGCGAGCTTCTCCGCGATAACGGGACAAGTGTTGGTGACGAAGGGCTTGAGCGCATCAACAGAAAATTCGAAGTCTTCGCGGTAAAAGCTCTTGACGCCATCCTTGAGCTTCCTAGGCGAGATTAATGTTCTCGAAGTTCGGGTCGGGGTCGGGTCAGTGGGTTTTGGCTGACCCTGACCCGACCCGGTCAGATTTTCAGAAAATAGCTGACCCTGACCCTGACCCTCCTGTGACCCTCAGGTCGGGTCGGTTTGGGGTCGGTTCGAGGTCGACCTGGGGTCGACCCATTGCGCATGAGCAGGGCAATAATAATACTTTTTTTACTTATTTTCACATCTAATTTTCACCTCCAGAGCAGCGAAAACTCCCGCAAGCTCTCCTCCAGCTCACCGGCAGCCTGGGCACCAATTAATGCATCCCAGATCGTGCATGGATCGGCTGTCAACGGGCCGTGAGACCGCCATCAATCGGCATCATGCGTTTTTGGTGCGGGATGGTCGTCGAGGATTTATTTTGGTGAGTGGTCACATAAATACATGGAACTCATGGCAATTTAATGATGTCAAGTGTGTTCTTGAGCAGGCTCAAACAGTACTCGGGTAATTTGAGGTTCGAAGGTCAGGTCGGGGTCGACCCGGGTCAGCACTGGGTCAGTGAATGGATGAGCGCGTTGACCCCCGACCCGAACTTTTGCGCAAATCCTCTGAACCGAACCTGAACCGGACTGAACCGCGGGTCGGGTCGCGGGTTGACCCGGGTCACAAAGGGTCTGACCCGAACTTCGAGAACATTAGGCGAGATGATCTGGGTAAATATGTTGACAGGGTATTGCCACAAGTGGCCGCCAAGGTCGTCCCGCATCGCACGTTTGAGAGCGTCCAGCTTCATAATAGCAGAGAGCGGAGTGTAGACGCTGGAATTCGTCACCCATGAGGCGACTTTCCTGGAGTTGATCCAGATGCTGGGGAGCCAGAGGGTTCGGAGCTAGAGGCGTTGGCGCCCTTCGATTTAGAGCCGGAATTGGTTTTGGGCATTGAAGAAGTTCAGAAGAACAGGGGATTTGTGGTGGGGCATACAGTCGTTTGCTGCAGTGTTTTTTGTTATTTGGGTTGCTATTATTAGTGTTTCGCTGCATAGTTCAATCATCGCAAGTGGTTTGAATCCGTCGTGTCAAGCTGGTGCACGGTACTATTCTGAGATGTCAAACCAACAATATGCAACCAACGTATTTGGATGGCTCGTCTATATTTCGTCCGAAAATGAACTCCTACGATCATCTCATCGCACGACTCCACATATGCAGAAGCCTAACACTGCAATTCTCTAGCCTGTGAACAATCTGCGATCTAATGCATGGATCACAAAATCTTTCCTAATAGACACCTTGTGGAGTCCGAATTCCGCGTTTTTCCGTGTGCGGAGTTCGAATTTCGTGTGCGCTCGCACATACTGTTTTTCTCCATGAATATCACTCTGGCGACCTAATAACTGTCTCAAGGAGTCGCACATGTACAGTACTATACAAGCTGCATAAGGCGCTGCATTCTCATAATGGCTCAAATCGCGGCTCTCGAAGGATTGAGAACATAAGAGATTTCGAATTGTGCTTGGAGTAGTGACGCAATGTTGGTTTGCCACACGCGGAATTCGAACTCCGCACACCAAATTCGGTTATCACAGGGTCTCTAATATTCCTTTCTGTAGATATTGTCGGTGAGACCTTTCGTCATTTCCAGAAATAAAGCAGCTTACAACTTTAGATGGCTTCGAAGTACTAGCCGGTTTCTGTTCGCGATTGAAAATCATTCACTCGTTAGTTCTCAACGTAAAAGCTGGATGGATGCTATCCACTGACAGGAGCGGTGGTAGGTTTTGCTGGAGGAGTAGGTTTCGGAATTGCGACTGGGGGCGGTGCCGGTTTCGGGGCGACAACGCTCGGGACGGAAGCGGTCTGTAATGGTTGATTAGATGAGCTATGACGATAGTGTGATTCCTACCTTCGCAGGGGTGACTGCAGTGGTTGCGACCGCGCTCTTTGAGGAAGAGGGAAGCGCACTCTTTAACAGTTGTTAAACCAGCTACGGCAATGGAGACGTTTAATAGATTTCCTACCTTCGTAGTGATGACTGCAGTAGTTGCGAGGGCGTTTTTCGAGGGAGCGGGAGGCTTAAATCGGTCTGGGTCGGCGTCAATCAAGAACGTAACGCTAAATGGGAAAATGAGACGAGGTAATGCCTCAGGTAACCGGATAGCTCACAGCGCCCAATTCTCAGCGTTGAAGGCTCTCTGCATCTTGTTCAGTTTGACACATCTTTTGTAATAATTAATCTCCAAGTGGATTGACAATATAATCATTTGCAACGCACGAGGTAGGTTTGGCGTCATCGGAGACATCACCAATGATGAAATCATCGTTCGAACCACCCGCGAGAGGGATAGAATGTTGAGCCTCGTGTATCAAAATCTACAACATGTATCACTTGACTTCTTCAGAGAAGTTACTTGCATTTACGCACATGACCTATAAGAACCTCAGATTATGAGTGTTAGGATATATGGGAGGGGAACGCACCAGGATTCCTCGGAGCATTGAATGACGTTAATTTGTTCACATCGTTATATGACTTCCTGTCTGACTCTCTTGAAACACCTGCAAAGAAGTTACCAGAGGGACAGAGAGCAATCGTGTTTCTGGCCCCCAGTTCTCCTAAAAGGTTTGTCGTGACAGCATCGCTCACTTTCGAGCACGGGTTGCCTTCTTCCTCGGTAGCGTCCTCAGCGGGACAGAAGAAACGTAAAGTTTGCGCCGTGTTCCCCGCAGCAAGAACCGTGATTTCGTTAAGTGGTTTGCTCAGCCCGTTTACAACATTAGTGAGCCGTGGAGGGATGTCAGCAGCCAAATCGGTCACTGTGGCTATGCGAAGTCAGAATTTTGCGAATCGGGTGGCGATATTCACGAACAAGGGCCTAGAAACGTATTTACACCCTCACTGTTCTCGACATTTGGTGAACCAAGAACCGTCGCGGCGCGCGCGGCAATAGTTATGACGTCGGTGATTGCGTCACGCAAAGTCGCGATCTGAAAGTTTAATAATATTCAGTTCGAGGGGTTCAGGCGAGAGTCACTCAAAAGACTGACCTGTGCTGCGGAGCATCCCAGCCTATTATCTAAAGAGTCGTTAAGAACTTGTAGAGTCAGTGGGATCCTACGTAAAAGGGGAACGGCCGATGTATTGGACGCGCAGATGAGAGAGACGAGGCCAAGAGAGCATGAAAGTGTGAACTTCATCGCGGAGCAGAATAAGTCCATAACTAATGCTTAAATCTCGGAAGGGTTAAGGAGGTTTCTGAATATCGACCAGCTGTGTTTGAGCGAAATGTAGGATTGGACCAGCCGGAGATGAGATACGGTCTTTGCCTCAGAACTTATAAAGCAGCCAGAGATGAAAAGTGATCTGGTACACTGCCCGCAAATCAGAGCGACCCGACTGAAGCTCCGAGTGATTTGCGGTAATTTAAGCCTTCCAGACACATGAGTGATCGGTATTTTACGGAGCTACTCCTAAACTGCTGGGTCGCATCACGACAGTCATAGATGGCCGGGATATTTGAATGGCAACGATTGCACAATTGAGAGTGCCAAGACTGAAAGGTTCGGCGATACCAATTGATGAGTGAAGAAGGCGTTTACGGCGATTGAGAAGTATGTAGCCACATCATTAGGAAGCTCGCCGGGAACTGAATTAGGGTTTGTACAGTAAGTACAGTAAGACTTCAAGTTGGTAGCCTGAGGTCGGATGGTGACCGTGACACTGCAGCCCGCCACATCACGGTCAACAAACCATTAACCTCGTCCATGCGAACAGCAGAAAGGCAGGCCACGGCAATCTTAAACAAGACTGACCATAAATTCGCAACCGAATCCTTTGGTTTGTCCAGAGCTTTAGCCTGAGTGCGCCCGGTGAAGAAGAGAAACGAGTACGGGGACATTGGATAACGCCATGGAATTTGGCAAGTACTAGTCTTCCCATCCAACCATCCCACCTCGTTCACCATCACTGGTTACATCTGCAACTCCGCCATGATGCCGCTAACAATTTACACCGAATTTATTGGCACGTCTGATCTCCAACGTGTTTTGTGTTGTACAGATTATCAGGCTTCGGAGGTCCCTCATACCCGCACTGCAGCGCCAGATCACTTCGTCAACGTCAGCACCGCCGCCCTAGATACAAGTATCTCCATGGCCCACGATGCACGGACTACCATTCTTCAACAATGCAAAAACTGAAAATAAAACAAAAATAGGATATTCCCGCTGTGTGAGGTACTGAATGAACGGTCGTATAATTTATCTTCGCGGGCGGGGCTGTAAATGTTCTGCCTTCAGTAGTGTTCAGCGTCGTTGGACTCGCTGCACGTTCGGTGGTGAGGGTCTGACGGGCGGGCGTCCGCGAATTTGCGATGTAGGGTGTGATGGAAGGGGTCGTGCGCATCCTGTTTACTACGCGCGGGGGGTCGTTTTCGGTGCAACTGGTGGTGGGTGGATGGCCGGTAGTACTCTCGCGAAGTTGTTCGGGACATTCTGACGCGTGCGCAATTCACGATAACCGAATAAAATTCGTTGGAAATTCATCCGCAAGGAATGGAAAGGAGGAAAAGACTATACTTCCGGGGTGAGCGAGCTCGCTGAACTCACCCGAGGGCATCATCTGCCGCATCACAACGTTGGGGAAGCTGGTGTCCACGAAAAGCGGTTTGGTCATGTCGACGTCCTATACAGTATACGTGGATAAATGAGTGTCTGTGGGTTGCGTGAGTTCAGAGAATGGTTGAAAAGGGGGAAACTCACGGTGCAGACGTATAG
Source organism: Rickenella mellea (assembly GCA_004355085.1). NCBI lineage: Eukaryota > Fungi > Basidiomycota > Agaricomycetes > Hymenochaetales > Rickenellaceae > Rickenella > Rickenella mellea. The sequence goes on along the minus strand of ML170390.1, from coordinate 6,061 downwards.
GTGTGTCCAACGTGTTCAATACGTTCATCAGGTCTCATGAGAGGCGGTGAGACCGCGAGTCCTGAAACTCGCGCTGACAGCCCCGTCTTAATTGGGAAACATCCTCCGTTTATCAGAGATCCGAAAGAAGAATCGAATGGACCACTCGAGAAGGGGGAAAGGTGGCGACAAGACTGTAGGGCCAACTCGTTTCTCACTCTACAAGTCTACGGGTCGCCTCTCATGTGCATCGGGTTTCCGTATAATGCCTGCACTTCCTTCATAGCCCACATCCTTTCCGAATTCCTTCACCATTCCTCTCCCCATTAAACAGACCCAGCCAAGGCCTCCCCCTGCCACACATTGACCTGGCCAAAAGAGTTCACCTTCATCATCCTCCATATCTGGCTCGTATTCATCCTGAGCCGTCAGCCCCGAATACATCATCCGCCCAAACAAACGTGGAAAGTGTTCGCGGATGATGGGGATGGAGAGATATTGCTGCGCGACATCCATGGTGTATGAGGCGGCATTTTGCGTCTCGATGACATCTTTGATTTCCCAGATGAGGGTTTGTGGGACAGAAGCCTCGAGCCTTGCGGTGACGGATGTGGCAAGTACGGATGCTGGCGAAGTCGGTCCTTGTGTCTCATTTGGTGAACCGCTAATACATGTGCTCGGCGTAGGTGGTAACATTCCCGGCGGAGTCCTTTCTGAGCTAAGCGACTTTACGAGCTCGGCGATATCCTTCCTTAGATGGCTTTTTATTGCGTACCGGACTTTGTGCTGATGAATGAACGCCTCAATCATGTGACTGCGTGGAGGAACGATGTTAGTTCGGTCGTGTGGAGTGAAGGAATACACTGACACGAGGCCGAAAAACGCTTTTTCACGCGCCCCGTGGTTTCCTTGCTGCCACATTTGTTTGCACCATGAAAGGAATGGGCCAACGCTCATCCAGTTTGACTGGGAACATCGGTTGTGGCCAGTGTCAATGCACCACAGAGCATATACAAAGCAGAGAAGGGCATCGACGAGTTCGAGTCGGGACATCAGACTCCCTGCAGTGTGATATGGGCTGCCTGGCGCTGGGGGGTTAAATAACGGTCTGAATTCCTTGTGGCGGGGGGGTAATGTGGACCAGAACCGAGCGTCGCCAGAATACTTGAACTTGCGGCCCAAGTTGTGGTAAAAGTCACTTAATCGGTCGAACTCTGCCATTGTAGGTTTTCCGCGGCGGGGACGGCGGACGGGCATATAATGCGTGGGAAGGGCCGCGTTGGAAGAGGACGTGGCGGTATCGGTTGGAAGATGTGTGTGCCTCGACGCGGCATGCTCTTCGTGCAACTCGGCTTCGTCGTGTGCATGGGAGCTGTGCTTGAGGGAATATGACGGAGTAGAAGTCAAAGATTCTCGGTGATCCGGAATGATCGGGTTGAGACTATAGCTCGAGGGTAGAACAACGGGCTCGCAAGGTGTCGCCATAATCGACTCGACTTTGGTGCTCTCGGTAGACGAGGCAGACGGCGCGATACTTGCTGCTTCATTTTCCTGCGCTTCCCGTTCTTCCACTGTCCCTGGGGGGTCAGGTACTTTAATGAAAACCACCACTATCGAAATGTCCAATCACTTATATCCATTGGAAGGTGAGGGTATACACTTGGACTCACGTCCGTCAGGTCTCAATGCAATATCGGGTTTAAGTTTTCGTAATAGTGCAGGGAATGAAAGCCAGTCAGCGGATAGATACTGTGCGTTACGGATTAACTTGAGTTGAACAAGAATAGCAAGTTGGTCTTTACAACTTTGAATTGAAGGAGGTCGTCATCTCCTGCACAGCTATATTTTGCATCCGGGTAGACCTGGCGGATTTTCAGAAACGAAACAAATATTACTGTGTATACACTGACCTCCAACATATAATCGAGAAGAGCATCAAGAGGGTCAAGCGGTTCGGTGTCAAGGATATCCGATCCAGACTCATTCTACACTCAATGATAAATAAAATTCTTGCCATGATTATGCAGATCACGAAAAGCTTACCGAGTACTCATCGGAGTCACCTTTATTCAACGTATCCTCCTTCAACATATCAAACCCATCTCTTTGCTTCTCCATCTGCTCCTTTCCAGTGCTGCGATATCCTCTAGTCTGACCAACCTCACCTCTAGGACCTTGATGGTTATGCCCTGAATTACCAGGAAGCCGGGAGCCGGAGGCTTGACCACCACCACCTTGTCCTGCTCCTCCTGCATTTCCTACGCTTCCACCCGTGGTAGAACCCCCACCTCCTGAACCTCCGGGACCCCGACGAGGCCTCGGAGCACCTCTATCATCAGCAAACGAACTTCCTCTCTCGCGAGAGCGATTTCGTTTCTTCCTTTGCTTCTGACTAGCTTCCTGAGCACCACTCTCATCATCCTCCATGTCCACACCCGATCCTGCGCTCCCGGGCGTTCCTTGCTCCATCGATGAATTACTGGGTACAACGAGAAGGGGACCTCCTTCGTCTGCCCTTGTTGGGGACGGTGACGTTTGAGGAATTAAAATCGACTGGTGGCTGGTTCCTAAAAATAGGCTGGAGCCGGGATAGGTGACGAATGGGGCTGTGGGAATGTCCGTTTGACTTCCCCGACTTGTTGGAGTGGTTAGTGATGTGGGTTCAAGTTCACCACCGACATACCTCGAACTAGAGGCGAGAAGATTGTGTGCCTCGGTTGGTGCACTAATACCAGAGCCAGCGCCAGAGCCAGCACCACGCCTTACATAGTTACTCATTTGCCACATCCATCTATCCACTCGTCTATGCATTTTGAACCTTCGCACGAAGACAGTTTGATCAGGAGCACTCGGTTCTTCATTTTGAGGCCGATCTTCGGGACCAAAGTTTGTCATTGGCGCACCTTCGATTGATGAATCTTGGATGTCCAAGGCTCCAGAAACAGTGGATAGACCTGCTGTTAGTTTGAACGCGCAACTCCTGGATTGCCGTTGAAATGAGAAGAGGGACCATGCGTAGACGTTGTCAATTCCAGTCACGAAGATGAGATCTTTAAGTTGAAGGGGTTTCGAAGCAATACCCGAAGCTTTGAGCCATGATTCACAGTGTTGGAAGCAATATTCTGTGTAGTCTAGATTATGTCGCAGATCCAAGGAATGTAATTTTGGTCTATTGCGACCCGGGAGAAGCAGTGCTGCTCCGGCTTCCCTTTCGCATGTTAGTTTCGCGGACACTTGTATGTCCTGTGATTCCCTGGGAAAGAAAGTTATGTGTAGGTTATGATCTTGGAAAGCCGATGACTAGAACCTACGGGTCCGCAATGTTTAAGCCTACTAAGGTCGCCTTGACTGACTTGCTCGTGAAGTTATCTTCAGAGCTCTGACTGGGCATGGCGTCGAGAATTTTTGACTGAGGGTAGAGGTCGACCGGGTTTGGGCTCGGACCTTCCGACGCGTTGAAAAGGGTGACGAACCGACCATGGCTAAAGGATGGTCGCCATTGGGATGCATATCTAAGAAAGGTTTTATCTAAGAAAGGTAACAACCCACAACATGTACCCCACGTCCCCCAATCTGACAGGCTTAACCTGCCCATCATGTTCCTTGTACGGCCCAGGACGCCAGAGAGCAACACCTCGCCCGATATGAGATAGCTGCGCGTCATATACCTCCCAATACGTCTCTGGCCCTCGCGGCATATCCTCAGGCTGGTTGGTTACCGATGTAGTGAATGAGGTCCTCGACCGTCGGCGAAGGGGTGGACCGTCCGACTCCCACGAACTAAGTGCCGGGGACTTTGGTGCCGGGGCACATCAGCGTAAAAATAGTTTTCCAAATCTGGTGAAGGGTTCTCCCACAGCTTAAGCTTATCCACGACCACGTACTGCACAGCGTACTCACTCGCGAGTTACGACTCGGCTATATCGCAATGAGAATACGGACAAATCACCATGTCCCTGCACTCAATGTACCTTTGTGTGCAGTGGAGGGTGCTCGAAGGCTGCTCGTCGTCGAAGACCGCGAGCTCACGCTCTCCCACAATTTGTAATGCCCAAAATTTCAATTATTAAATAGTTTACATTTCATATTTTATTTTGTCTACGTATTTGAAGCGGTGCGTTCTCGTCCACAAAGGCGCCCCGCCCTCCCGAAAACGAGGGCGAGAGGTGGGGGTAACCGCCAACCCGCCAATTCCCCGCCACCGCATATGGTGATCTTCACGGCGCTAGCGCACGCCGCCGCCAGCTGCAGCGCCTTCGTGTTTTCTCGCTGCTGCCGCCGCCCACTCACCGCCCACTCCCCGGCGCTGCCGTCCGTTGCGGTGCTGTTGGCATGGTGTGTCGTAATCGAGGCGCGCCGCCGTCGCGTTTTGGCGCGCATCGCCGGCCAGCGCCGTCGGTTGGCGTCTTCGAGTGCAGCGCGGTGGTTGCGGCGCGTGCGCTGGGTGTTGGCGTCACGCGCCGTGCACTGTTGGTGGTGTTGGTGGTGGTGGTGGCCTCAGAGCGAGTGGAGGCGGCGGCGGCGACTATGATGAAGGTTCGGAGGAGAGGACAGGGTCCCGTGATGCCGTACGTCACGCTCCGATCGTGACCGGCTGTCGTTGCCGACGCTTCTTAGGGTCCTCGGTGAGCTCGGGTGCTCCTGCGGAACCGAACAACCCGTTGACAGCACTTTGACAGCCACAGCACCATAGTCCAGTTCTTGGGAGTCGGACATTTACGACAAGAAAGCGTTTGCGATGCTCTTTTAACCTCATTCAGTGCATTAGACGCCTGTCTGCGGCCTCGAGGCAAAGGGCAGTGCGAGGCGCCTATCAGTGTCATCCAGATCCTCCACATTTACCTCACAATCCACAGGCTGTGTTGCGTTGGCGGTGCGCATTGTATCTGTCTGCGCGTTTGCTGCGATATCGTTTCCGAGAAAGCAACAAGGGTTCCGAATCATGTTACTTCCTCGCGTAATGAGTTAGTTCGCACTATGTGGCTAACTTATGCCTCGCTGCCACTCTGAAAGGTACAGTAGCAGCAGTAGCGAGAATTTCGAGCCAAATAAATGTTCTCCAAGTCAACTCCATCCAACGCCCGTCCCACAGGCCACCGACAGAGGTCCAGCATCAATGGGATCTGAACATGCGCATTCATCATTAATAATGCCTTGCATATCTTCAAGTTCTTCAGCTCCAATACTAGTTCATACTAAACTTATTGAATATCCAGTAAGTATGCATTTTCATGCTGTATAAAACCCAGCAAGGCAGGCAGTATAATAATTCGACTTGCAATGTATGTATATTATGTTTCTGTTGGAATTTTTGGGTATTATAAGGTCCAAATACCCATATCATTTAAAAGATTGCAGGACGAGTTATATAATAATTCATCTGATTTCGCCTGCGATTTTATACTTTCCCAGATATCAATTATATATTATCTGATGTACCAGTTGTTGAATTATATTTCCCAGGTGTGCATTTATATTTTCACAGCGTGAAATGGGATAAGCAGGAATCGATATTCTATTGTTGTTGCAATCAGCTGGTGATTTTATTTCCTCCCTGATACCAATTTAAACCTTCTGCAGGCTTCGATTTATTATTACCGCTGCAATCATTGGCAGTATTATATTTTCCCAACGTGAAATGGGATAATCAATCATTGATTTTCTATTGTTGTTGCAATCAGTAAGTGATTTTATTTTCTCCCTGAAACCGATTTAAACCTTCTGCAGGCTTCGATATGTTATTACCGTTGCAATTGTCGGCAGTATTATATTTTCCCAGCATGAAATGGATTAATCAAGCATCGATATTCTATTGTTGTTGCAATCAGTTAGTGATTTTATTTTCTCTTTGAAACCGATTTAATATCACTCAGCTTTCAAAACCTTCTGCAGGCATTGATTTTTTATTACTGTTGCAATCGTTGGCGGTATTATATTTTCCCAGCGTGAAATGGGATTAGCACGCATCGATATTCTATTTTTGTGGTAATCCGATACTGATTTTATTTCTTCCCAGATACCGATTTAATATCACTCAGCTTTCAAAACCTTCTGCAGGCATCGATTTATTATTACCGTTGCA
>ML170389.1:0-11635 GCA_004355085.1 Rickenella mellea | reverse complement strand
TCATGTACCCTAGTCTTGAGCTTCTCTAAATCCTACTTGCCTTTACGGATTCGCCACTGCGCTGAGTTCAACTGGTTTGAGTTCGACTCTGACATGCCGCTCTGAATGCGATGGATGGGAAGTGGGAGAGGGAATGAAAGTACGCTCAAGAAATGATGTCAAAAGAACGGTTGATGACAGCCTGAGGATGTGTTTGGTGGGGAAAAGAATAATGGCACTCGAAGCGACATACTCAAACGCGCGGACAATGAGTTAAGGAACCACCTCATCGCTGAATGATTGACGATTTGTCGATTCACTCAGGCGGCAGGTGATTTCCTTCCGGTGGTTGACGGCGCGAGCCGGATGTATTCGACAATGTGTTGGACGAAGTCCCGTCATCTGTATGGACGTCAGAATACACAGTGAATGGAGTCATGAGGAGAGTACAAAATTAAGAGTATACATTTGGCCATACAACGCGACCGGCATTAAGTGATAGTCTCAACCGCTGAAATTTAGAATAAGTGATTATGGAAGTGAGCAAGCGGGAGGCAGACGATGATGACGCAGGGTGAACCCAAGATGTCGCTTGAACCGTGACTACCAGCAACACAAGGCAGAAGGTCGTTCGTCGAAGATGCATTTTTTCAGACCGCTCGGTGGCTTCGACGGGAGTTCATCTTGTGCTTTTGGGTGATGGGTGATCGCTGGTGTTTCCTACGGCTACGGAGTGAGCGTTGCGCATTTGGGTGAAGGAAAACCTGGAAATGAGTGTCTAATAATTGAAAGAAAAAGGGATTGAGTGGTAGGGAGGTTGTCTCGCGCCACAAGCAATAGGTCAGTTCACTGGCCACCATCCCCGCACATCAATGAACATCTGAGTTGCAGTGCAAGTAGAAAAATGGATTTGGAAGTGAAGGTGAACTGACGGACCGGTCCATCGATGCAACATTCGACGACCCGCTTGCATGTTCAAAAATACCACAGTCTTGCTTTCCGTGAAACTCTGGATGTCTCCAGTGCTCTCCGTTATTCAGCAAGAGTTGTCGATTTGAATGACAAGCGGGAAACACAGATGATGCGTTCGAAGAGATGGACCAATGTATGAAGAATAAATGGTGAGCCAATTCAACCGATATGAATGTCACATCGGGAAATCGCCACGTCCCTTGCATTTCCAAGACCTTCTCTCACCACAGAGGATCCGATGCAATACGATGACAATAAGTATTCCACATAAGCTTTTTATTCCGCTTGAGTTGGAGCATCATCGAGCTGGGAATGAGTAGGTGAGAATGGCCCTTTGAACCGAACGAGCCATATCCGATGCAAAGGGCTTTCTCTCTACTCCAAAAAACACTCATGGTGTTAGCGAACCGGTGTAGCGAAAGCACAGAAGGAACGGCAAAGACACAAGCAGTTGTGCTATACCACAGGCATTTTGCCGCAGGACCGAGAGATAAATGTTGTTGCATAGCGTTTGTCCGAGCTCGTGCACAGTTTCTAGCAGAGCATAACAGGAGGCGAAAGTTCGCAGAAAGCGGTTGACGGACGGGGCACAGGCAGAGAGACGGCCGCGTTGGTGACAGCATCAACTGCGGGACCTAGCGAGTCTGTTGTTTTTGCAGTAGTGGATGTTGGAAGCGAGCGGCACGCAGGTGTAGGTGAAACATGTCGAGTCATATATGATGCTGAGACCGAGAAGCTCGATGAGCTCAGCTGTCTTATGCCGAGCGTGAAGGGTTATGATCAGACAAGCAAAAGCGTGGCGTACGAACGGTAAAGACAACGAAGGCGCCCATTATGGATGGAAAGGCATGGGGAAAGACGTCCATGATCCACGTAGTCTCAATTAGCGTAAATTTGAGAAGCGTTACTGTGGCCGAGGACCACCGTGGATACTTCCAAGCATATCGCCGAGTACGCCGAACGGAAGTGTTCCTTGCGTCAATCGTACACAGTTAGTCGCTGGGCCCCTGAAACTTAAATCGCTTGACGACTTGTACAATGGCACTAGTCTCGCAGATCCCACATTTCTCGCTCGAAGAGAATGTTAACTGTGATGAGGTTGACAGAGTAGAACATCGACTTCGTTCGGATGTAATTGTACAAGTTCTGGAATCGGTTTTCTGCGCTCCTGAATAGTTACTGTATACGTGTTTGAGTCATTCGTCAGATACCACATCAAAGTAAGTTAAATTCAGCACATACGGCAAAGCAAGTACGGACGAACAATCGCGTTCACTATTTGGGAGTTAATCAAACCGTAAGGCGGGACAGGTTCCATGAATACCTACCTATGACTTGACCGAAGGGAACTTAGATCACGAGCGGAGTGAGTCCCTGAAGCTGGGTTTCGTTGGGTTTGGTTGCATGCGAGGACAATCAACGACAGCAATCACAGATATCGCGCGCAACCGAGGACCATCAGACAAAATAACAATGCATGGGAGGTAGGACATCCATGCGAGATCAAAATCCTTCGGGTCGAATCCGTTTATTTCCTTTCAAAATTGATCAGGAAAAAAAAAACTATCGTCTTATTAAGTTTTACTGTATGAGTGATTTATCCAAATATCATCTGAGACACATCAATTATTCGCGTACCAAGCCGCAAACTCAAAAGACGGGTAGCGTAAACAGCAAAGATGTTTGATCCGTGGCTCGTCGGGAAGAAAGTATCACTGATAGGTCGTAGTTATTGACATGGTTTCGGACGTTTGAAATGATTTTGAGGCCAGTAGGTTTTAAATCCTGGACAATACATTCAACGCGCAACCGATCCCGTGAATAACTCCTGAAATACAGGTACTGGAGTTGGAACCTCCAACTACGATATTCAGTCGCCTGAGATGCGATGGGATGGGATGCAGAGAACAATGGGCACCCAGAATTGATGGATTGAATAGGCATGGATGGCGACAGACTGCATCGACATAGGAAAATAGTGCGTCTGACGAGTCAGGACAAAGGGCTGCTCACACATTCGATCCCCCGACGACTACAGAGGCCGAATAACTCTAATACCCTCCGAAGCCATGTTTGACGCTAATAATGAGTGTGCCTTGGAAGGATACTTATCGGATTCGGAGACGCAAGCGAACAGTCCGTAGGTTTGAAGCAAGATGGAGAGTACCTCTGAATCCACGATAAACCGAAAAGTGACAGCCACGGGTGGACTTTTGATAGCCGGCAGGTCGGCAGCATCGTCGTTGACTTGAATTACATTGCGCCGTTGGTGATCGGGATGCAGTGTCCAGTTGACAGCCAGAGTGGTAATCTAAAGATGAGTGCTGCGATGCTACACGGTCGAAGGCTCGCTACAGTCATGGTTGGGATGCATGCCGTTTGGAGCATCATACAGCTTTGCTCGCTGTCGTTGACAATGTGGAGCGAAATCGATGTCGTAACGTAGTCGAGGTTTTTGATCGGCGCTTGAAATGCGACCTCTCCCACGCGACTCCGCAAACCTCAAGACAATAAAATAAAATGCAACAACCCGCGAGTCGGAGTCCGCGAAGAATGAGAGTAAATCATATGTATCATCAAATGTTTCTAGATCGCCGGCTCATGTTCGGCTTATCGTCCTCCTGCACAACTACTACTCGCATGGTTTAGAGTTAAATGGGCACTTTTCAGCATGGAACTATTCATATAAGCTTTTCCTGTACAGATCAGGGATCAGAAAGACGATACAAGACACCACGATGGCCATACGAACCTCAGTTTTTGTCGAAGCGAACCCTCTGGAGAATTGATGTCAGGGGTGGAATAGTATTGAAAAATCGGACAAAATCCTACTTCCACTATGACACCATCTAGAGGATTGCCTGCATCGGCTCTGTGACGTATCATTTGCTTTAATTTCTTACGGAGACGGGACTTGCCCTTCAGCATGCCCCCGGATTTGAATTGCTCCCAATAAAGGATGCGAAGGCTAGGAAATATGCCAGAGGTTAAGACATCTACCAAACACCGGATGTAAGCGGGGTCATCGTAGTTATAATCTGGCCAGCATTCCACATGCAGTGTTTGTAACTTTGGCATGCGAATCAGGAAGTCATCCCAGATCTGGGACCTGGTTCCGCAACTGCCACTGAACTTGAAAGAGATCGCCCGATCGATGATCGGTTCTGTGAGCGTGACGGCAATGAAACGCGCCTCCTCGATATTCCTGTTAGGCGAGTCCCACTTTACTTTCATGCTCACACTGCGGAAGGATGAACTAGATGCGGTGAAGAAGACAGCAGATTTAGGTGGGTCGTAATAATTGTCCAAACTGATGCTGATATAAAGCTCGATCTCCTCCGGTAGGATGGAAAATAACTGGCAAGGGATGGTGGAACCGCGATTGTCTATAATGCAGGACAAATGCAACGAAATGTCGTCTTGAAGAACAAGACATTTCAAAACCTGCTCGCAGAACGGCCCAGGTAGTGACAGTGATAGAGATCGAAGGGAAGGCATGGATACTTGTCTGGAAAGCGTGGAGTATTCTGGTGGAATAGATAAATAGCTGCAGAATAATATCTGCTGGAGGTGGGGGCAAGCATCGATGATGGGGTAAAAATGTGCAACATTGAAGTCATCTATTTCTAGTGTCAGAAGGCTGTTTAGGTGCAGAGACGTCCACTGTATGCCACTCATCCCACGCAAGCATAGTCCTTTGAGCGACTGGAGCAGATTCCAAACGACGGATTCCGACATGAAAATTTTTCTGCGGCCGTCGGATAATTTCAAGGACGCCACACTTAGCACTGGAAAGTTGAGTGAGAGAAATGGGAGAATGGCTTCCCAGAGTTCTTCAGAGCCGTAGATGGCCAGCTCACTGATGTGCAGGAATTGTTGAAGGAGGGTTACCACATGTTCGCAACAATATGGTTCGTCGAGTAGAACACGTAATTGGTGGCGTTTTGAATAGTGCAAGTAGAATCTTAACTTCTCCTCTGAATATGTGGATGCCACAACAGACCAAAGGTGGGGAGTATCCAACGCAATAGTCCTCCAATCGCTGCAAATGTGTATACCGTTTTTCCACCTCCTTGACGGGTAAGGCAGTAGAGCGTAGTGGTGCCAGCGACGATCACCATGTATATGTTGTTCCATATGTTCAAATATTTCAGAAAGCAGCTCGGGCGGGAGTCTGGACACAGGAGCCAGTCGGTTTCGTCGCTTCTTCAGGAAGACAATGGACTCTTTCTTGCGAAGTACGGCAGCATCGTCCTTGTGACGATGGAACACCTTGATGGCTTTTTCGATGGCTTTAATCTCAGCATCTATAGATGCAAAGGTGCTCGAAAAGGATTTCTGTCGAGATTGGGCAACACCAAGGCATAATGACTCTGAATTTGCTTCGTAAGCAATGGCTATATATTGTGTTGAATCTCCGCTTGAACACCGCTTTTCTTAATCGGACTCTGCGCGATAGTTATAAGTACGGCGCATAACTTTCCATAGGACGACGCAAACGGTCATCTAATGTTCATTAAGTGTTCAATTCTAGCCCATTCGCCCGCAGTGCTACGTTTATCCTTCCGAAGCGGATTTGGCAAACGATGCGTGAAATTTTGACATCGTATTGACTAATGATCTGACACGCGAAAAGAAGCGATGAGAGTGTCTACCAGAACGTGGAGGAAACGGGGTCGTCACGGGGGGAAAAAGATTGGGGGGGAACAAACGTCACTCCTGCACTAACAGTCCATTTCTCAGCATAATCTTGTCATCGCATCAACATTTCCTGCCCTTTGAATTATGGATAACATTGCATAGTTGGAGGCGAATGTTCCACGGAGCTGATGTATTAAGCTAACGCGGTGAGGAATTTCTTTTTGAGAGTGGAAAGGGTTAGTCATATCATCACATCTCGGCCCGCTGTGCTACGTCCTAGAAGAGAACCACCTCCTCAAATGGTAGAAGCCCCCAAGGTATCGCTACAAGTTTTTGAATCGACGATCGATCAATTTGAGATTTTTTACAATGGCGAACAGGATTTCAAGTTGACCTAGATCACATTTGAGGAGGTGAGAAACGGAGAGCAGTACCGCCGACAATAGCGACTGTGACTGGAAATGAGTAAAGATGTGGGTGTGCAAAACAAGAATGAAATTCATTGAACCCAATGGTATACCTACATCGCCTTGGGGGAGATTAGGAGGTGGCTGGGATGTGTGCATAAGTATCAGAACACTGATTCGTAATTCATTATTCCATTACAGCCCCTTGCATAATTCATTACACACCCGCTTTCGCCCGACTTGTATTTGCGTGTATTTGTAGCAGCCAAACTGTGACAAGATCACGCTCGTCTTGTGCGTTGAGGTCGTCGTCTTCTCCCTCGTCGTTCTCCTCAACAGAGTCCTACAGAATGGCGAAGGAATACAATCCACCCCATCTCCCGTGCCACAGTTCTGCATCCGTTGCTTGATCGTCGCCTCGCCTCCTGCACACCTTACTGTCGGTCCTATCGCTATCAACAACACCTTCGCTTCACGGACAATCGCGATGAGGAGCACATAGCAGCCGTGAAACAAAAAAATTCCAGGAGCTCGACATAGCCCGCAGTCTCGGCAGGAATTTTTCAGCATCATGCGACCTGAAAATTCGGTATTTTTTTTTGGTAGCGTCGGCGATTGCCTCTCGATGGTGGCACCAGCGGGAATTGTCGATTTCGGTTCGTGACTTGCATTCTCCAACCCCTTGAAAACCTCGTGCTATGCTTTCGGGTGCCATATCGTCCAGGTGGAGCTCAAGACTGTGCCTTCGGTGTCCCCACTGCCGGTCAGCCCCAATGTCGATAGGATAGACGGTATCCCCAACGCGATCTCCATCTCCATGCACGTCTGATGAGTATAAAATCCCAGAGCGCAATCCCACCACCAACGTACTGATGGCGCTCACTCCATACGGACAGTCCCTCAAAGACTCTTTCTACGATCGTGGCATGTTCACGCAGCTCGTCGCTTGGCCGACTCTCGCTCCTCAGCTAGTTCCCGATTCAGAGAAGGAGAACTTCAACGCACAGATGGGACGGGAGAAGGACGGACTTTTGACGATCCCAAGCTGTGCGTAGTACCTCATCGCAGTAGATTCACACACTGACAACAACACAACGCAGAGACCAATAGAAGCCCGCTTGGTGGCTCTGCCATTGCAAATTCCGGGGCTGTTGCTTTAGCCAGCGAAGCCGACGCGGAGGTGCAGGATATTTGTGAGTTCCCGAATGTTTCCGGGATGCCACTGAGTTGCTGAACCTTGTACTGCAGTTCCAGACGACAAAGAGCACCTCGTTTACGTGACGATGGCTTTCACGGAGTTGGTTCAAGATGGCTCTCACAAGTCTGCAAAGGCCAAAATCAAGAAGGCGAACTTTACGAAGACGAAGCGTATCGACATGCTCAACATCAGTCGTTCGAACTTCATTGTCGCTTTCATGGCTCTCCACAGTATCGATGACAAGTTCACCCCATCTTCAGACAAAGGACCGGGGTTCAAGCTCTGGTTCACGGGAACTAGGTACGTCATTGTGTCACACATCACAAGATCGTACCATCCTCATCTGTTCATCCAGCGGTGGCAAATCCGGCGCCGCAACCATCGACACCAATGAAGAGTTCAATGTTCTTCTCCAGGCTCTTTTCAAGAGAACAACGTATGTCAACGTCAACGTCCTGTTCGACATCAATACTTGGGAAAGTTTCCGCAAGAGAAAGAGGGTATGTAACTTCAAATGTCTTCGAAGTTGTTGTCTTTTAATGTGCAAGTGCAACCCAGGCTATCGCACTGGAGTTCTCAGATGACACCGAGGCGGAGTTGTGTCATGGAACTAAGGTGTGTGGTTTTACATTCATTCGATCATCGATGTTTGGTTAAATTTTTGTGCAGGTTCCTCGTGTTGACTTGTATTCCGAGGCAACCCAGTTGAACGGCACTTTCATACTTCAGCTGAAGGAGAAGTGGACATGCCAGACACATCTTGGTGAGCATCGCGAGCCGGGGTTCTGCTATGTCACACCGACTGGCGAGCACGTCGGCCTCAACCACCGTCGCTTGGCCATGTGGGCATCGGCTATGGTACATGCATTTCAATTCACTTTGGTCACATCTCACACATATTTTGCAGGCCGCAGGAGAAGCTACGAAGTACGAACCACCGAATATCGCTGAGTTTGACGGAGTCCGTGATGGTCGGGTGTCCACTGCCAAACCTCGTGGCTGATCGGGGCCTGCATCTGCAAACTCCGGCGAGGCGGCGAACGAGACGGCGTCCAGCCTGCTTCTTGCAGCCGTCATCCCGTTGCTCACCAATCTTACACGTCCCGCCATCCCAACTACACCTGTTCGGCCCCGTGTTGTATCGACGCCAGGCACTCCGACGAAGTCGAAAGCCGCACGCGCGAGCCTTGCTCCTGACTCTCCCGCTCCAGCTGCAGGTGAAGAACTTCGTCAATTCCTCGTCGATCTTCAGCGCGTCAAATCTGTCGATATTCAGGCGAAGGAGGCAGCCCTCGCAGCTCTGGACATCACTCCTGACATCATCCCCGACATCCCGGTCTCTCGCATTTGTGAGCTCGTTGGCGTAACTGAGGGTGTTGGCTTTAAAGTGCAGAAGTTCTGCCGCGCGTGGAATGCTTGTCTCGAAGAGAAAAGGGTATATTAAATAAGTAGTACCCGCATTTCCGTCTTAAGTGTGGCCAATGTCACGTATGCCTTATGTTTGTCTACAAGTATCCGCAGCTCGAAAACCATCCCTTGGCATCCTCAGGTGTTATCGACAAGACTGCTTGATGAATGAGCCATGGTCGGACACGGGGGTTTGTCGCTTCGGCCTCGTGTCGTCGGAGCCAAGCCTTCAAGGATGAGAATGTCTCTTCAATCGGATTAAAATCCGGGGAGTACGGTGGAAGGTAAATCAATTTTGCTCCTGCAAATGTTGATGAGTTTGGCAATGGGTATGCGGAAGTTTGGAACATACCACATTCATCAACAACAATGCGACGAATTTCCTCGTCATGATGTATCGCACAGTTGTCCATCACAACCACACTTCGATCGAGAGGATATGGATTGAGAATAGGGGCCTGAGGACATGTTTAAATGCACATTTCAATTGGAAAAATGGACACGAACCAGTTGCATCTCGAGGAAGTGGACAAACCGCTCACGGTTCACTGCTCCTTCAAATATATCCAGTGCAACAACTCCATCCAGTGTGAGAGCCGGGAGGATGGAATATTTCTGACCACGAAGAAAGCTGGAGCGACGAACGCAAGCTCTCCCAAGTGTTGCCCACCCCGTCCTTCGAATACCACTCTGATCATCTGCCCCACTTTCATCAAGAAAGACAAACTGCCGCGCATGATACTGTCCAATATCTGCCTGCCAAACCGCCCGTAGAGCTTCATTCCGCTCTGATGCCTCCTTCGCAACTGACTTGTGGGTGAGAGCAAGTTGCGCGAGTGCACGGGACAATGTCGAGACTGAGACCTCAACTCCCCGCACATCGGAAAGCTTATCTTGCAGCTCATCAAGGTAGACACAAGGTTGGGCTTGAATGCATCCCGATATGTAGTTCAGGTCTGCAATGGAGAGGATGCGTTTGCGACCCCGCGGACGTGCGAGTGGGTTGGTGACAGTGCCGAATTCGTTGTACACTTTCAGAATATTGTAGATGGTTTTCCGACTGCGCCCGGAGAGTTCAACAATTTCGTCGATAGGCAGGCCCATCTCCTCCCGCCATGCCACGATTCGTTGGCGCAGTTCAAGCGATGTAGGACGGCCGACCATTTCTTGTTCATGAATACCAACGAAGCGTGATCTAGTCACAAATTGGTTGCAACAAATACATACAAACACAATTTGGGCAAAAGCGGGTGTGTAATGAATTATGCAAGGGGCTGTAATTGAGCGTCCCAGAAATGACCGAGGCGATGGAGAAATACAATAGCGACCAAGATTCGAGAGAAGGAGGCGGGCTTGGATGGGATGCTAGTGGTCCGCCGAACACACCGAGAATCAACAGCAAGCGAGAGCACAGAGACGAGGGAGAATGAAGCTGTGTGGGTGTACCAGCGGCCTCTGAAAGAATGGCCAAGCGATGACCCCGCCATGTTGCAATGAACGATCTTTCCGCCAACGAAACCCAGAATCAACGATATTTTCGCGTTTTGGGGAAACGCCCGCGGATTGGCAGCATAGGCGTCAACAGATGTAAGAAGGCGGGGAAGATCCCGTCAGATGCCTCTCAGGTAATGGTCGAGTTCCAGGATTGACAGTGCGAAGCGAAGAGCCGTGAACGTGTACTTGCCTAAGGCGTAAATTTGATGCCGAAGGACTGCAGAAATTAACTGATTCCGATAGGATATATATCCTCTGTGTGCCGTGCGTGTCATGGGAAGGGTGATTGTCGACACTATCAGGTAGAACGATGTCGCCGGTGAGGGTTCTGACAAGACGCAAAGGCTGTTTAGAGGGAATGGAGCGAATTTTTTTTTTTGAAAAAGCACGGTGAGCAAGATTTGGTGCTTGGTTGGCCCTTGGCGCCAGCACAGAGAAACGTAGACTCCTACAATTCACGATGACATGCTGTACGTTGTCACATTTAGCAGCTGAATTTGCTTGAGATCAAGCAATATTCACGGGTCAGTCGGATAAGGAGACGAATTTGAGCATGTCGCTTATCAAGAGGATGGCATGCTCTCATGCTGTTTGGGAAAGTAAGGCGGTCTCATCAGCAGGAAACAACTCGTCGACGTTGGTGGGGGATGAACGCGGCGGGGATCATTAATCTCTGAGAGAAATACAGGGCGACTTGTTTGGCAAGAGTGGAACCACACCCGGGTGGGCGAGAGGAGATGCGGTAGAGACGGTTAAACATAGACGTCGGGGAGGACAGGGTTTAAGAGCGAGGCGGTGATGGAGACAAGTCGACAACGGAGGACGTAAAAAGAGATTGTATCAGCTTGAAATCGATGGAGACCCGGATAAACGCAGTCTTGGATCTCCGCAACAGGCGAGGGTTTGAACGAGGACCGCCGCGGAACTTTACAGCGAAATCCGATCGCCCGATAAACGAATTCAGAATTCTCGATGTAATTGTATTGATGCTTCTTGCAGGATCTACAAGGTTTCGGTGAGAAGTTCGTATCTGCGTGAACGAACTAATAGAGAACAGAAAGGCCACGGCGCAATGCGAGTA
This sequence comes from Rickenella mellea, assembly GCA_004355085.1. Taxonomy (NCBI): domain Eukaryota; kingdom Fungi; phylum Basidiomycota; class Agaricomycetes; order Hymenochaetales; family Rickenellaceae; genus Rickenella; species Rickenella mellea. The sequence continues at coordinate 456 of ML170389.1, read as the reverse complement.
GCACCGATCCTGCGATAACTTTAAGTTGATGTTCGCGCCAACTGCGACGACAGAGAATGGGAACGCACGATACCATGCTAAGGCTCACCTCCGGACAGAAATATTCACCAAATTTCCAACCTGTGGTGAGAACGGGGTGATGTTAGGATACGGGATTTTAGTAGGTACTATTCGTATTAACACCTACGAATAACTGCTAAAATATTCCAATAGTTCGATCCGCGCCATTAGAATTTATTCTATTATGCACTGGTTGTATGCGCTCAATTTCCTTACTATGCATTACCCTTTCGTGCTAATAGTTACAACGCTATTACACCCCGAATCCTAATGCTTTCAACAAGCATTAGCGCCATTTTCCTTACTTTTGTAATTGTATTACAACTATGGTCTCTATTTCATTACGAATTTGTGGTCTTACTGTTTGTAATTAGCCTTACTTCGATTACACTTTGT
>ML170387.1:0-16757 GCA_004355085.1 Rickenella mellea | reverse complement strand
ATTAAGCTAAGATCTTATTCTCATTCTCGCTACTCGGTCGTCATCAGCCTCACGGCATTGCCGTAATCGTTGTCTGCCGACCTCGCACTCTTACACCCATACAAGTCATTGATTTCGAAATTTTCTTCCACCGCGCTGGTCATCAATCGAGAACTAGCGCGATGTGACAGGATGTATGAATTTCTTTTGGATTATCTTTATCGGGGGCGCCGAAGGAAAACATTGATGAAAGACTTCGCGATCGATGGCAACGAAGTATGACGAAGGTTAGAATGATCTGGGTCCGCAGAAATGGCGTCGGAAAATGGCGTGAAGATGTAGTTGGAGGGTGAACCTGTTTGTGACGAATGGGTGTACATTGAAGGTGGTGAAACCGATGGCATATTCGGACTGGAAGAAAAAGAGACATAGTCCGTGGACAAAGATGGAATCGGATCTTGTGCTGGGAAATTTAATTGGCTGAAGGAAGCTGAAGGAAAAACCGGACTAGGAGGAACACCAAGAAAATGCTCCATGGGCGGCCGCCGGAGACAGACGAAAGATGGTGACCTTGAAACTGCACGGAGACATACTAGTGAGGCGGTACGAGTGCCCCAAGGTAAATCAAAAATATTCCACATGTCTTGATGGAGGAAAGGGTGAGAGTTTATGGGTGAAGGGACGATTTGTGTATGACTGCCTGCTTGAACTTCAGGAGGGGGAGGAGGGGTTTGGACGATAGCACGTCCCCAAGTTTGCCTCTCCGGTTGATGGGGAATCTCTTCAGATGACCCAGCTCGAGGTTGCACCCCGTTGCTTGTGTCTTCTTGTGTCCCATCTAAAGAATGTTTGAGCTGGGGAATAGTGTCAGGAATTGAAGGCTCGAAAACTGCGTGAGACGTACGATATGCTCAAGATTAAATAAGTGGTCCGATACATCGTTCATGGTCGGTCAGTTTCCTCTGCCGTTCTAAGATGTGCAGGTATCTGCGGTAAGGCCAAGGGGTACGTGAAAAAGCAGTCAGATACACGAACACGGCTTTGCATACTTATATGGTCTAGTAATCATCCTGCAGTGGTCGGAAGTCACTGGTGGGACGTCGTGAGTCACTGAACCTCAATCTTTCCTCGGAAAATGGAGATTTGTTTGACAATTTCTGACAGCTCTAGTGGGAATTTGGAGATTTGGTCTGGTTAGGAGGTCCAATATGAGGTATAAATAACATTCTCGGATACATAGCATGACCGTTGCATGGATTTCAGTCGTCGTCGTCGCCGTCAGGGTCTTCTCAAGCGTGACAAACATGCGTGACTGGTCCATAAATGGCAAGAGATGCTTATAAATAATGCCTTATATAGTAACTCACACGCTCGCTTAAGGTAGGTAGGTCCCCAAGAGCCCTTATCGAACTCATTCAACCTCGTGTGTCGGATAATTTTGCAGCGTACCCCTTGGGTAAGGCTCCCTTTCCAATCGCACTAGCCACCTGCAAATCGGTCTTGAGGTGCGAATACGGATAATACTTCGTGAGAAGTTCTTAAAATTGATAATTTATCAAGATTGATCGGCCTTGGATCATGAAATGTAGGACATACCAACACACTCATTCTATAAGCGCATACGTCAGTCTCATTGGTGGAAACCGTTCGCATGCTCTCCAGCCAGTCGTCTTGAAGAATTCTACCACAAGGTCCATAAACCAACCAACGAAACGTCCCAGAAGCTTCACGGGTAGACATGATAATTTGGGAAAATACGAGAAGTTGCGACAATCCAAAATCGTTTATTGCTGTTTGCAAAAACATTGGCGGAGCTCAAAAAAACGCCACTTTTGCCGCCGAGCGTGCGCGAGCCATTGCTCGCGCAATTCTTGACAAAATTCTTAGCTGTCTTAATGTAATCTTAACGATTTTTAGTCCTCTAGAGCACTGTACAATAACCAAGTCGTGAAATGACCGCGTTGAAAATCGAGTTTTTTGAATGTGGCAAAATGAACAGTTTGCGTGTGCGAGAGTTCGTATTACAATGAAGCTATCAACTTTCATGGTCATTGTTCAAAGTTGTCCACACGGATATCATTGAGAGCCTCCAAGTTGAATTTGCTGTTTATCTGTCCTTCTCGTCTCGAAATCGAGATGTCCTGAAATGACCAAAAATGGCCCATTCTGGCGCGGTCTCTTGTGTCGCTGAAGGATAGTCTTACATCACTACAGTGGTTCAGGGCTCTAAACAATCTATGGACCTAAGGTTTAGCATACATATTGTGTTGTATTCAACCTTCTGTGCGACACGAACTCTCGCACACGCAAACTGTTCATTTTGCCACATTCAAAAAACTCGATTTTCAACGCGGTCGTTTCATGACTTGGTTATTGTACAGTGCTCTAGAGGACTAAAAATCGTTAAGATTACATTAAGACAGCTAAGAATTTCGTCAAGAATTGCGCGAGCAATGGCTCACGCACGCTCGGCGGCAAAAGTGGCGTTTTTTTGAGCTCCGCCAATGTTTTTGCAAACAGCAATAATAGCGGACGCCTGCGGAGGAAACGTGCACATTGGACTTCCGCACGAGATCAGATAAAAGGGTTGAACTTTCGGAATGAACAGACTGACGCTTTTGATATCATCATGCACTATTTCCTTGTTATGAAGATATTCCAAGCGAGCCGAAATTCCCATGCTCTGGCAATAGATGATAGTCGACAAATCAGATCGACGATGCACACAATACATGGTGGGCCAAACTGCACAGAGAATCCAAATAAAGGAAGATTGTTGCGATGGTCCAAGTCAGTCCAAATACGAAGTTCCAAAGCAATGCTCCAGCCATATTTAGGAGAGTTCGAGACAAATGGCTGGAAGTTTGTCCACCTTTGTCAGTTCCGCCTCTGGAAAGATATGGGCGCGGAATTCCCGTATCGCGACAAGCCTTCCACTAGAGAGCAAACGGCCTTCGATAACTTCCACGTATCTTCCCGTGGGTGCCTATTTTTGCTACAGTCAGTCCCAGTCAGCTCGAAATGAGACAGTCTTCGGAGCATGTCCGATAACACTTGGGTAGGATCGCGTCGCCGGACAGTTGGGTAGCCATCGAAAAGGATACTATGGACAAGACTGAGTGTCATCTGCCATTTTCAACTTGAATTAGTTTTTGGGTGATGCTCTGGTGAGGACCGGGGTTAGTCGTGCAGAACATGACTTTAGGACATGCCAGTGCCAGCGTGGCTCGGTGGCTATTTCATATCTGGTGTGTTGCAGCAAAATCGGGCCCACTGAACATAGTGTTTCTCGCAAAAGAGCCCGACGCAGACCTTGGCACGGATGTTCGTGGTAGGCATCAGTGATTGTTTTGAAAACATGACAAGCTGAGAGCAGGCGTAGAAAGATTCCTGCAATTGTGCCCAAGTGTGCCAGTGTGCCTCGAAATTATTCTTTAGAGGAGCTATTTCATATCGACCGACCGAACGGCGCTGCCAGGAGATGGCAACGTATTCAAATCCTGTCCCTTTGTGCTGGCAGAGCACGTCACTAGCCTAATTAGGAACCATATGATATTTGGCACAGGCGCTAGTGACAAATATTAAGGTACCGCCACACGGATGTTCAACGCCGTATGTGACCGCCGCAGTTCATTTTCTTATCTTCTTCGTTCCTTCCTCTACCTTCGTTCTTAATCTTATAGACTCTTTGTCTCCACGTTTCCAACCAAAACAACTGAGGGACTCCTTTCGTTATGGCTCAAGCAAAGCAGCATTCGACCGCCGCTGTGGTATGTTTTTGCTTCGCTGGCAAAGAAAAACATAACGTGACATGGCAACCAGGCTGCGACGGTCGTATTCTATCTCGTCGCAGCGTTGGCGGTTAGTTTTCTTAAGCTTTTCTTTCTTTACTTGTGTGGCTCATTAGTCTGTTAGATGGTCATGGCGTAATTATTCCTTGAAATTTTTCGCTTTCGGTAGTCAGGACTAAGTTAAATATATGAAGAAATAAATGGGTGCTCAACACAACAGCCGCACCGCTCTTTTTCCTCTTCACGCAACTTGCTATCGCAGTCGTCTTGTTCCTTTTCTGCCATATCATCGGCGTCGTAAAGGTCCCGTTCAAGTTCGACAGGGAGGTGCTATTAGGTCTGACGCCACTAACGATTTTGAGCGTCGTCGGGCTCAGGTTCGTCGAACTCGTCATCTTTCTCAGATTTCGAACTGAGAAAATGTGTGCTCGTAGCTTTAATAACTTCACGCTCAAATATGTCGACGCCTCCTTTTACCAAGTCGCGCGTGGACTCGTCCTCCCCTTCACAGTCGGCACATCCTACCTCTTCCTCTCCACGCGTCCTTCTCTCCTCATCTTCCTCGCCTGCGGACTCGTCACCCTAGGCTTCTTCACAGGCGTCTTCCTCCCATCGTCCTCAGTCTCTAGCTCAAGTGCGAGTGGCTCGTCTTCTTATTCATCACTGCTTGGCATCACATTCGGCATCGGCAGTTCCTTAACGACGGCGTTGCATGCCGTCGTTATCAAGCGCGCGTTGAATGTTGTGAATGGCAGCGCACTCGACCTCTCGTGGTACGGGAACGTCCTGACCATGTTCGTCCTGGCGCCGATAGTCCTACTTGGCGGTGAGCTCCCCGCGATCAAGCTTCTCTTCTTTGGACCTGCAGAAGCGCCACGCGCAGCTGGAGCGAGGATGAGCGACTTCGAGACGTTCATGTGGGGCTCTCTCATCACCGTGCGTATTCGTTGCCCGATTACCTACCTGCTCCATTTTTGCGATATCTGACTATTTCTTTTTTGTACGGTGAACAGGGCGTGATAGGGTTTTTGATGAGCATTGCTAGTATGCTTTCGATCAAAGTCACGTCGCCTATCACGCACATGGTCTCCTCCGCCGTACGCGGGGTTGCTGCGACGTTCCTCGGAGTCTACCTTTTCCACGACATCATCACGACGTGAGTATACATCCCTTCTATGATAGCACCCAGCTCACTGACAGTCGAAAAGTGGTCGTGCTTCATCCATCGCTATCATCCTCCTGGGCTCTATCTTTTATACTTGGGTCAAGCACCTCGAAACGCAAAGACAAAACCCGCAGTCAACTTCGAAGTCCGGGAAGGAGTACGAGCGCGTCCCGCTCGAAGAGGTCGAAGCCGGCAATGGCCAAACCACGGCTGAATCTTCCGAGGACGAAAAGGATGAACGCAAATATTAAGGATATGACGTTGAACCGTCGTTATTGTATGTTCTTGAGGGTTTCCGTGTTGAATGGGATTGATAGATGAGTGACCACTGTTTATTCGTACATTACTTGCATACATACCCCTGCATACAATGTTGCATTATTCGTTTCATGTTTGAGGTGACCTAACCGCAAAGAAGACTGAGTGTGGTGCCAAGAGCGTCAGCTCTAATCTTAGAAACGCGTCATCAATATGAACCATAAATAAATTTCCTATATATAACACAACACACTGCGGTGAGTCTAGTTTCATTCCCTCCAACGATGCCCTCTGATAACGTGCTCCACCTTACCCAGTCCACAGAGACTGTCACCGCTGCACTTGCAGCCTCCCCACACTCCGCCGTCGACCAGATTGTCAAAGGCTTGTTCAAGTCCCATCCTCATCATTCCAAGGAATCGCCTGCCGGTGAGAATGAACTTGACAGAGCAGCGCAATGCGGAAAGTTTCCGTACAGGCCGAGCGATTTGTTCTTGAGGGTGTGCATCCTATCTCTTCACTTTTTCACTTAATTGAGACGATGTTTACAACCAGATCTACAACGACGTCCTGACGACGCTCGACAAAGACCCTCTCGCAGGACTCGTCGCCCCCTCTCTCCTCGGAACATCCGGCACAGTCCCTCTCTCCATATGCTCCGTCATCCCCGACATAATGACCCACTACGCCCACCTCATCGCCAACGCCCAACACGAGGTCTTCTGCGCGACGAACTATTGGGAACCCTCTGACGCAGTCACTATCGTCACGGACGGCATACGCGCGTTGTCGAAGAATGTACAAGAACGCGGAGGCGAGAAAGTCGTCTTCAAGCTGATGTATGACCGCGGTACGCCCTCGCAGCTCATCAAGAACCATACCGTTGTCCCGCCCGACGGGTGGGAGAAAGTCGGCATCCCCAAACAAGAGGAAATACCTGGCGTTCAGCTGGAGGTGGTCAATTACCACCGTCCGCCGTTGGGGACATTCCATGCTAAATACCTCGTCGTCGACCGCCGCGTCGCGTGCGTGAACAGCAATAACATACAGGACCGCCCGAACTTGGAGATGATGGTGCACGTCGAGGGACCGATCGTCGACAGTTTCTACGATATGGCGCTGTTGAGCTGGGCGAACGCTATGAACCCGCCTCTTCCGCTGCTGAGCCACCCGACGCCGTGGGCGGAGACGGAGTATAAATTCCATTGGGATAATCAGAACCTCAAATGTATGCACCGTCCCTCCCATTTCATGCTCGTTATATCATGTCTTGCATTTATTAATTTTATTGTACGTAGACATCGAAGAGAGGAAGGAGTTCGAGCCAACAGTCGACGAGGCGACGTACCTCCAGCGCGTCACGGAGCGTCTATGCTGCAAGAAATTCAAGGCGGACGCGACTGTCAGCGCGTCCGACGTGAAACGCGATTTCAAGCCATACATCTTACACCCAGAACATAAACCCGTCCCGATTGTCATGGTGAATAGGAATCCTAAAGGAAGTGAGTTTTTTGGTTCTCATATGCTGTGTTTATGGTGCGCTTATTATAATGGCTTTCGGGAAGTGCCTGGACACGATGATGCAGAGCACGTACCGCAAGACGTAGCGTGGATAAGTGCGCTCAAGTATGCGCAGAAGAGTGTATTTATGTACGTCCCATCTCTTTGTTTATTTATTGAAGTTGTTGTATTAATCTGTGATATATAAATAGTCAATCCCCCACGTTCAACGCATCCCCCGTTGTCCCCGCCGTTATGGACGCATGCCGTCGCGGCGTCATCGTCACGCTTTACGTCTCTCTCGGTGCGTCTCCCTTCCATTCCGTGCAATTTAAACCTAACCCCCGACGATAAAATAAATGAATAAATGCAGGCTACAACGACATTGGCGAGATGATCCCCTTCCAAGGCGGCACGAACGAATATGTCGCGAACAAGATGATTACCACGCTCATCGCGGAGGGCGAGGGCAAGCAGGATAATTTGAAGTTCCATTGGTATACGGCGAAGGATCAGGTGAAGCCGATTGGAGCGAGTGAGAAGAAGAGAAGTTCGCATGGTATGTGCTTTCGTGATCGTAGAGGTTTTGCTGTGTATTGATTTTGATGGGTTAGTTAAATTCATGTCTATTGATGACCAGATCGCGATATTGGGTAACGGGAACCAAGGTCTGTTTCCCTACCTCTGACATGCGACATCTTCCGCTCATCAAATTCACATTACTCGTACAGACACGCAATCATGGTTCCACTCCCAAGAAATCAACATAATGATCGACAGCCCAGACATCGTACGCGCCATGGTCTCCGGGATCAACGCCAACCAGAACACATCGATCTACGGCGCGGTGGGGAAGGAGGACGGGATTTGGCGCGATAAGGAAGGGAATGTAGTGCAGTCGAGTGGGATTGCGGCGCCGGGCCCGATGGGGATCGTGAAGGGCTTTGGAGGCGCTATTGCGAGGGTTAGAGGAACGGGAGGGTTTTGAGTTTTCGATGACACTGGCAGGCAGGGTGAGTGCGTTGGGTGATACTACTGCGGTGTGTGGTTCATGCCAACTTGATGACAAGGTTGTGTTCGATAACATGGTCAGAGATAAGGTGTTTGAGTTATTTGGACTGTCCTTTACTGTACTGTATTACGATCCCTCATGATGATGTGTTGGAGGAACTAGAAGGACCTTGTATTGCCCGACAAATTTTCTGGTCTGGCGCCGTCACAGGCTGCCTTTGATTTGAATTCCGTGGGACGGGATATGCTAGAAAGTAGCCTTGCCCAGTCTACGAGTCATATATGCATCATCGCCTTCCAGACTGAACGTCCCGCCCCATAAAAATGAGGTCCATAATGGACGCGAGTGAAGGCAATGGTATGATAGCTCGGGTTGTAGCCAATATCAATACTCCAATGAATCGTAAGCAGCACACAGACAAGGAGTAGATGAAGAAACCGAGTTGTCCCATAGAGAAAGCATACTTTCGAGACGTCCGAGGGAGAAATAAGTAACCGGCGACTTCGGGTCAGCTTCAACCACAAAACTCCTGCTAGCTTCAGAAGGAAATTTGCTAGCCAGTTTCTTGAAGTTGCACAGACGTTCTCTAAGTGCCAACATTGCATATCCAGGACTGAACACCGCGAGGTGACAGACAGACTAATACAGTCCTTCAGATGGCACAAGAGCTTCTCGCTCGATCGCGTGGTGGTGTGTTCGCCCATAGAGAATTGTCAGCCGCAGATGCAGTGTCAAGTTTGTGTGGACTTACGAACTTGACTCGGAACGGGAAAGTACAATGCATTAATGGACGACATGTAGAAGTTGGAGCGCTGAAGCAGACCCATTAAACGTGAATGTTCAAATTGCGGCGAGCAGTCAGGATCATGCCAGAATTTGTATTTCGGTCAATAATTGATTACCTAAAATAGCCCGCCGAAAGTTGCCTGCTCACCTACAGCTGCGCGAGGCTTTCAGGTTCCCAACGCATGCAGATTTTTTACCCTTCATCCTGGCTCCTCCGACTTTATCTCCTCACACCTATTCAGGTTAAATCACAAAATTTGCTTGGCACATGTGGATAGGCGCCGGCACTGCCAGTCATGGCACGAGCGACTTCTGGCTATCGCAAGCTGCCATCGCCGCGAAACTGGTTGGGTCGTCCTGTGATAGCTAATGGCTGATGTCAATCAAAATGACGGGCAATATGCCTCTGGCCACCCGCCTCCCTCGCAGGACCCACAGCATGACCCAAACATTCAACCTGGTGGACAACGCGAGCCCACACAAATTTTGACCGACATGCTGGCAAGATTGTCCCATCTGGATCTGACTGGAAGAGTTGCCAAGATCGGCTCACATGGTAAATCGGGCGGAAGTTACTCTGATATCTTCCAAGGCCGAATTCGCCAAGGATTTCACCCCAAAGGGAAGCTGGTTGCGATTCGGGAAATGCGTGCCCACATCTTTCCGGTGGCCGAGCTGCAGAAGGTGAATATGTCTATGCCTGGCGTGGTTACCTCACCTACACACTGCTGCACCTTCCAGAGCATTGCACTGGAACTAAGAATCTGGTCAGACCTTGACCATCCCAACATTCTTCCACTATTGGGATTTTCGTTACAGTTTGGCCCTTACCCTACCTTTGTCACCGAATGGATGTCGAACGGAACAGTTCTTGACTATATGAAAGCTAATACAGAGGCTAGCGCTTTACAGCTTGTAAGTGCAAATGTTTGGCCCCGACTAACATCTTGGCAATCATCTGGACACCAGAGCATTGGCATCGCAGCAGGCTTGAAATATCTGCATGAAAAAGAAATTGTACATGCTGACGTCAAAAGCGTAAGCTCGAACGTTCTCATGTTTGCCACTTTCTCACCTAAACTGTCCCGAAGTCGAATGTGTTGGTTTCCTCTGCAGGTGTCCCATTATTAATAGACTTCGGGTTATCGCGGCTGCTGGTAATATCACAAGTGATTATGTCTACCCGCGACGCCGGGGGCACATTCCGTTGGATGGCCTACGAACTTTGCGGCGGTATTCCTCAAGAACATTGGAGAGAGAGTATTCGACCTGTCACTACCAAAGAAACGGATGTGTGGGCGTACGGTATGACCGTATCGGTATGTCTTCACAAATACCCACATAATTATAGTAACAAATCAAACTCAGGAATTGCTAACAAAGTCTTATCCCTATTCACACCTCAAGACTGATTACCATGTGTTCAACGCAATCAGCAAAGGAGTCCTACCAGACAAACCTGCAACTTTGAAAAGCATGGAAGAAGTTTCGCTGTGGGAACGTATCTGTAATTCGTGTTGGCAGAGAACACCCTCACATCGTCCGACGATGTCTGACTTGTTGGAAGATTTGCTTCAACTCGATCGTTTTGTAGGTTATTTGACATTGGGGCAATTCAAATTACATTCTGACGATTTGTCAAGTGCACTAACTGGTCAAACGGCGGAAGAGGGTATACAAGCTTCCAGGGGAGGTCGGCACGTGGGATGTATGGCGAAGTTCCCTCGGAACGAGGTTCGCAATTAATTTTCGGCCATCCTGGGCCTCCTGTTCTTCGTACGAGAAACAAAACACCGATTCCGTCACGAACCGCTGCCGTCCATACGCCTCCGCAACCAATGCCATGCGAGGGTTCGCACCTGTCCAGAGAGAGCAATTCTTCCAACTTGCCTTCTGTTGTCGTCAGGGCTGGTCATCCTCGGTCCCTTGATCCTCGCACGAGGCGCCAAGCCAATAGGCCCGCAGGTCCAAGTGAAGGCTCTCCACGACGGAATAAACTGATGAAACGCCGCCCACTACCAAACAAAGTCTCCATACAATCGACAACTTCCAATACCCCTCCACGATTAATTCCACACGAGGACCGGCATCGTCGACGTAACATCGGTCCTTCTGGCTCAGTCACTCCTGTCGCTGTCGCCAGTGATCCCCTATCTCCTTCTCCCCAACACCACTTGAGACATCCAACCAAATTTCCTCGGGTGGCAACTCCTAATGATCCTCCCCAGTCAGCACCAGATGTGCATCGACATAGCAAGAGCAGTCCCTCTGAATCCCATATCGTTCCTGTGACTAATCGTCAACACCCTCCCCCTTTTCCACCAGCACCTTCCGATGCTCTTGCCCGGTTAATCCCATACAAAGATTTTTATAAGATCTGTGAAGGCAAACCATCTGCATCCGTCATTTGCATTGCTTCAACTACGTCTCTCCGATTTACACTTCGCAAAGGGATTTATCGGACTCATGGCAGCAGGCCATCCGACTCTCTTTTATCGGTCGCGTCGACGGTGTCTCCTGTGTTAACGCTACGCACACATTTTTATCGGCCTCGCGAGATCCATTGTCCCTCACTTAGCAATCTCGCTTCGACCAGCCGGAAACCCCTAATATCTGATCCCGCTCCTCATACAGGCCACCATATTGTTGACCATACCATTCCTATGCCACTACAGGATTCAAGTTCCCCCCAGAGTCATACATCGTCTTCATCCGCCAACAAGTCCGTTATCCAATTTGCCCTGGTCTCCGAGTGGTGGTTCTTCCTCATTGGAAATTTGTTCTGACTTGCACAGTGGTGCTGAAGTAAATCAGAGACGGGAACATCAGCTGCTTTATTCGAACTGAAGATATTTAGATGATCAATAGTAATACAATGCTCACAGATTATTTCGCAAGTAATGTCTGACAGAAAATGTGATGTTTCTCCTACTTAGTTATCGTCCCTATGGAGCATGTGTGTGGGTGCCCGCGAACGTTTCGAGATTGACGCATACAGTTCGACCACGTTACAGAACGTTGCGAACAATTAGAGAAGGCGTGAAACCTACGCAATGCAGCATCATCTGATTTAAAATTCTCTCAAGAACAAAGGATACCATCTATACAGGAATGTCCCTACACCACATGAACACCTAATTCTCGGTCGATGGGGTGACATGGAAGGTGGCTGAATGAAACGAACACATAAAGGCTTGCATAAAGGTGTAGATGCACAACTTGTGCCGTTGATTCCATAGGGTTACAGCCTCGGGGTCACCAGTGGGTTACCACATGCTGTAGACTACGGCACAGAAATATCCATTGGAAAGAAAATATACAACGAGAGAAGGCATGAAACATACTATCATATTATTACTATGGTACGCCATACTATGCGCAGTATGAAAAAAAGTGCATTGTCGTTAGATACAGGATTTCGTGATGTCACGCAGCTCTACGCATGAGAAAACGTAACTAGAGGAGGTTGGAACGCTTATTATGAACTACTGTAACTGTTGAATGTGTACGAGGGGCAGGCGGAGCTTAAATGAAAGCTTAATTTGGTAGTGGTAGATTTAAAAATAACTTTCCTCACAACTTTTACACGCCTACACAGGCGCCAGACGTTCGATCAACTTCCGGGCACGCGTTGTGGTTTTCTCTCAACCCTACAGTATCTTCGAAAATTTATATATGCGAAGACATTCCAAATGCCACTGGAGTGTTGCGGTGCACGTGTTGGTAGGACTAGTGTTGTCAGGGCAGGGCAGGGCTCGAATACCCGGGCCAGGGCAAGGCTTTCGAAGGCAGGGCTTCCCAAAATTTACAGCCTGAGCCTCAGGTACAGGCTGGGGCAGGGCAGGGCTCGGCCAAGGCTTAGGCCTAGGGCTTGATGATGTTAAATGATTGTGAGTGAAAATCAAATTATTATTCATATTAATAATATTTTCACGCACTTTATATGTCAAGAAATGAACATACCATATCAGCATCCCATCCGACATCGTTGGAGAGTAATTAGATAAGAGAACTTACATCTCAACTCGGAGGTCTGATTTCGGCATTTTGCGACGGTAATTCCATCTACTGAGAGTGGTCGACAAGCCCAGGGCCTGAGCCTCGGGCTCAGGCTTCTCTCGAGCGAAGCCCGAGCCTCGAGCCCTCGCTGGCCTTGGTGAGGGCAGGGCGAGGGCAGGGCTTTTGAGGGTAGGGCAGGGCTGGGCTAGGGCTTTCGAGCCCTGCCCTGACAACACTAGGTAGGACCGCAAGTCAGCATGTAATGGAATAGACGCCAGCACTGCCATCCAAACCGAGGGAGAACATCTGTATGGTTAGCTTCTGGTTGTCCCAAGCAGCCATTGTCCCCGAAGCTATTTCGGCCGTCGTGTAGTGACAATGTCTAATGACATTCAAGATCGTGGGCAAAATGCTTTAGGTGATCCCTCTCCCACCCAGGAGCCACGCCAAAAACCAACCTTGCGATCTGATGGACGACGTGAGCCCACGTTGGTTTTAGCAGACATACTTACAAGACTATCCCACCTCGACCTGTCTGGAAGAGTTACTAAGATTGGCACGCATGGTAAATCGGGCGGGAGCTATTCTGATATCTTCCAAGGTCGTTTGCTTTCGAATGGAACCCTCGTAGCCATTCGCGAATTGCGGGCTCATATATTCTCGGAGGCGGATTTGAAAAAGGTAAATACAATTCGACAATTTCCTTCGCAAATAGACTGGAATTGTTTCAGAGCATTGCGTTGGAACTTAGGATTTGGTCAGACCTAGACCATCGCAACGTCCTTCCATTACTGGGATACTCTTTGGAGTTTGGACCTCATCCTACCTTTGTCACCGAGTGGATGTCGAACGGGACAGTTCTCGATTATGTGAAAGTCAATCCCGCGGCCAGCGTTTTACAGCTCGTAAGCCCATGCTTTGCGAAGGAGATAGGTGTCCAACACCTTGTCTAACGTTCGGACTCCAGAGCATTGGCATTGCAGCAGGCTTGAAATATCTTCATGAAAAAGAAATTGTTCATGCTGATGTCAAAAGTGTAAGCTCGAACATTCTCATGGTTAACATCTTCTCATATGAACTCCTGCAAAGTCGAACGTATTGGTTTCCTCTGCAGGTGTTCCATTACTAATAGATTTCGGTTTATCACGGCTGCTCGTAATATCACAAATGATAATGTCTACCCGTGACGCTGGTGGCACATTCCGTTGGATGGCCTATGAACTTTGCGGCGGTATTCCTCGTGAACAGTGGAGAGAGAGTATTCGACCCGTTGCTACTAAAGAAACTGACGTTTGGGCGTACGGTATGACCGTGCTGGTATGTCTTAACAACTTTACCAAGGTTTAATAATAACAAAGCAAACCTAGGAATTGCTCACAAAGTCTTACCCCTATTCACACCTCAAGACCGATTACCAGGTGTTCAACGCTATCGGCCAGGGAGCTTTACCACGCAAACCTTCAAATCTGAACAGCATGGAAGAAATTGCACTATGGGAAGGTTTCTGTAATTCGTGTTGGCGGACAACACCATCCCATCGTCCAAAGATGTCTGACTTGTTACAAGATTTGTGTTTGTTGGACCGTTCTGTAGGTTACGTTAGATTTGTGGCGTTGCAAATCACATTCTGACAATGTTATTTATCTAGTGCAAAAACTCGTCAAATGGGGAGGATTTGAGCTCCTACAAGCGGTCTGCAGTTGGCATGAATGACATTGCTCCATCGGAACGAGACCCAGAAGAAGTGGTTGTCCGTCCTGGACTTCACACTAGAAACCAAACCACGGCTCTAACACATACGGCCGGTGCTCTTCCCCAACCTTTGCCATGCGAAGGTTCCCATCAACCTAGTGAGAGCAATACTCCTGACTTGCCTGTCGCTTTTGTCAGCGCTGGTCGCCCCCCGTCTCCCGACCTTCGCGCGGGGCACCAAATTGACACCCGCCTACGACATCCTAGTCTCAAGAAAATGCCGAAAAAAAACCGCCGCCCACGACCCACGACTTTTAATCCCCCTCGCCAGTTCTTAGTACCACGTGGGCATAGGCCCACTCACAGTAGCCCTTCTGACCCGGCTGTTCCTACCGTTGTCGCTAGTGGCCCTCTACCTCCTGACCCTTACGCAATGTACCAATCCAAGGCTTCTCCACCATCTCCCAATGTACCTCCCCATTCGATACCAAATAACGATGTGCCTCGAATTGACGAGGGCAGTCCTTCTGGCCACCCTGTCGTTGCAGTCACCAGTGTTCCTGGGATCGCTGTCCCTTTCCCACCAGCACCTTCCAATGCGCTCGCCCAGTTGACCCCATTCAAAGATTTTTATAGGGCGCGTGAAAGCAATCCTTCTGACTCGGTCATTTGCGTCGCTTCAACGTATCGCGAAATAACACCTTACTGGGATTTTTATCGGCCTCGCAAAGTCCATTCGCCTTCACTTACATGTCTCCCTTCGACCAGCCAGACAAACCTCCATTCAAGTCCTACCCTTCAGTCGGCTCAAACCCATTTAGAGCCATTAAACGGTTCAAGTTCTCCTCGGAGTCGTAATTTGCCATCAACAATCACGCACTACTTCATGAAATTCTTTATGGGCCATTTTACCAAGAAAAAGGTGTCGCTTTCAAGAGCCTCTTCTCCATCCCAGCAATCCCTTGATAGAGAACCCCTCATGGTGTTCGTTCCTCGTGACGCGAAAGTGATGCGACAACGGAGTCGTTCATTTTGACAGTTCACAAGTGGGTCCTAGATGACACCGTTTCAATGAAAACTAATGTATAAAACAATCTTCAGGAACCTCACGTGCACTTCCGAAATTCGTATGGAAGACAAGCGGAATAGGACGGCGTCGAGTAATGTACTATGTGATCTAAGAAAGAAATGCCACATTATCCCTCGTAGGAATTGGGTGTGGCGGACCACACGTAATAATATGACAACCAGATTTCAATGCCGTCACCTTGTTCGAGAATTCAAGTTCGATTCAGAAATTGGTCACTAGTCATGGAATCAACTCAACTACCTCAGCATTCGATACTGTTCTACTACTGAATGGGAAGCCAAAGACCGTCGGACGACTCGATTCCGGTCTGACTACCGAGCTCGAGCATCTGGCACACTTTATCCCTGATCACAAGCCTAACTTACGATGAGGTGAGCCGAGAGCAAATTCTTTTTGTCCCACCCAAGATCAGTGAGGACAACCAGGAGGCCAACGAAATTCGGTGGGGCCCGAAAAGGACTGTAGGACGTCCCGGAGCAGGTGTTCTCAGCGAATATTGCACGGACCAACCAGTCGAAGTCAACATTTTCTTTCGTTGTTTTGTGCGGACTTAGCAAGTGTAAAAATTATTGATTTACAGCAGTTTGCATATGTAATGACAGTAGCTGACGAAATGGAAATGAATTCAAACGTGTGACTTAGCGAAATTTCGACGCGTCGCTGCAGTGTGTCGCGTGCCCGTCCTCATCTCTCGCTCGAATCCTGTCCTAACAAGGGTCGCTGACGTCTCCAATGTCCTTAAAGCTCCACTGGAGGCCCAATGGCGCGCAGAAGAAGCTCTACAGACCCCGCTAGTTGCACGCCAACTCCGGAGCATTCGCCAGAACGCGCTTTCCCGCCTTTCCGAGAAGCTAACGCATGCGAGACTTTCAGGGGGTCGATTGATCCGTGGTTATAGAGCCGCAATGCAGTTCACTTGACGTCAGGGCAATTTGGCATGCGGGACGACGAGGAACTGGTATCTTGGCAGCGAGACGCGTCGAAATTTCGCTGAGTCACGCATTTGAATTCATTTCCATTTTCGTCAGCTACTGACAGTAAGGTACACATTTGTTATCCGGCCCCAGCGTCCTTTTTCGCCTGCACTCTCTGCTTGTCACGTTTCAAAAATAACTTATGCCTCCCACTCTGATCCTTCGTGAGCGCCTTATTCGCCGACTTGTTCTGTTCAATGTACGACATATGCTGCCCACCACTAAGCGCATTTAACGAGCCAGTAGTGCGCTTCGCCAACGGGACTGCAGTACTTCCGGCCATGCGCGCCTTATTAAGCATCCCGAAGTCCTTGCTCGTAACCGTGCCGGCGAGGTCGTCCTCCCCACCACGGACGTCCGTGCCGAGATCTGCGTCGCTCTCGTTCGCGAGGAGCACGGTGGACAGCAGCTCGATTTGCTGGTCGCGCGTGCGATACACCAGGTCTGGAAGCTTGTCCAACCCATCGAGGTGCGTGATCACTTTGAATGAATATCCGTTCTCGATCAGGAA
>ML170385.1:1042-16953 GCA_004355085.1 Rickenella mellea | reverse complement strand
TGCGGGGCCTTTGCTGCGTGTGCTACGCGGTGGAAGGGCCGCCTGCTGTTGCTGTTGCTGCTGTTGCTGCTGTGCGCGTGTGCCGACCATGGTGATGGGAGGAACGAGGTTGATCGCGATAACACAACACAACCACGTTGAGCAATCGCGTGACTTGTCCCGTGATGAGCGGGGATATTTAGATGCTCAATTTTGACCGTTGGGAAAGTGGCCGTGTGGTCTAGTTGGTAGAGCGCTGCTGTGGCGTGGTAATCTTGACTTTGTATTATGGGTTCAAATCTTTCTGGGACCGCTTTTTTGCTAATATATTACATGTGACAGTGTACTGTCGGAATCTCCAAGGACCGTTGAGGGAATGCTTGTGGAGTAATTCCTCATGGAATTCCTAGGGAATCCCGAGGAATTCACAAGGAATTCTGAAGGAACTTTAGCATTTCCTGCTAGTCCAAGGAATTCCTAGGATTCCCTAGGAATTCCTAAGGAATTCTGAAGGAACTTTAGCAATTCCTGTTAGTCCAAGGAATTCCTTGAGGAATCCCAAGGAATTCCTTGAGGAATACTAAGGAATTCCTTCAGGAATCCCAAGGAATCTTGTAATTTCCTTGCAGATTCCTTGAAAAGTGCCCAAATCCTACCAAAATAGCCCTAGAATTCCTTGGAATTTCCCTGAGGATTCCACAAGGATTCCTCGAGGAAGTAAGGGGAAGTGTCATGTCCTCATCGCACGCCCACACAAGGGTTCTGCCGGCCACGGATTCAACTTACAGACTGAAATGGGCCTCGACGGCAATCCTGCAAAGTATAGAGCCATTAGGGTGAGCTATCGTTTAATTTATATTCATGTCTTTTATTAATTCAAGTTGATTCTCAGCGTACACTCAAGGCTATAGCTGACGCCGCCCAACTTGACCATCGCATCATTTGGCGCCGTCAACCGAAGGATGTCATTGGACGTATCCTCAGGCTCGTGAGTGAATTCTTTTTTGATCATCGTAGTCTTCGCTGACAAACGTGACCATGTAGGCTCGCAAGCGTGAACCTTACCTCGGCAGGTTCATCCACGACTGGGCGACGGAAGAATACCTCAAGTCCCACCTCAAGAATAAGCGCCAGTACCAGAAGCGGATGAAATACGGGCAGGACACCGACGCCGACATCGATGTCGACAGCGATGGCGAAGGTGGAGAAGGCGGTCTGCGCTCAATTGATGATGTAGACAACTAAGGCTCTACGGTTGCGTAGAATGATTCCCATATTATCCAATGGCCCAAATGATTTATATATATGCTATTCTATGATTATTCAACCATTCTATGTGTGATTGTCATGAATTCACCGTGGTCAAAAGGGATGAAACCCATCCGAGCATATCTGTGTACACAGTGACGGATTCATGACTTTTTGGTGGACAAAATCAACCTATACAGTGTGTTCCTTTCATCCAGTAAGTGACGTCTCAAGACGACTCCACGCGGCGGGGATTCATACTTGCCAGCCAATTCCGAAGGGTGGACAAATGGCATTATTTGGCGTTAGATTCATACGATTGTGCAACCATTTAAAGGTATGAAAAAACACTATATTTGGTTTAAAACCACTCGATGCAATGCTGAACTCCACACGGTAAAACATCGTGAAATTAATACCGCAGCACGTCCACAGTGCTCCGATAAGGGTATCGGACATGCCATCATCCTCGCTAGCCATGTCTGTCAACGATGGCGAAGGGTTACGCTGGAGAGTCCAACGCTATGGAGAGAGATTCACTGTCATTTCCATCAGGGATTGATAAAGGAGATGCTACGTCGATCGAAGAACGTCTCCCTCGTCATCCACATCGATTTTCGCCGAGACATCACATACCGAAACTACAAGGTGCCGCGCTTGCTGGAGCACATACCCAGAATCCAAGAGTTATACATCACATTACGACGGAAGCATAACGGCAGCTATGACCTCCCTCCGTTCAATTTAAACATTTACGGTCCGCGGTTGAAGATTTTCCAACTGTCGAGCGTCCCAGTTTCCGCTGTTGGACAGGACTGCATCATTTTCTCCGCTACCGAGCTGGGACTCCAGCAGCGTCCGAACATGCAGGTGATGCACCTGGAAGGCGTGGGGGTGGATTGGGAAAATTGTGATCTAGGTGTCCTCCGCGGGTTGAAGAGCCTCACGTTCAAAGCTCGAGACTTCCATCCGAGATTCGGTTTCGAAAATTGCTTAGCGATTCTCGACTCGTGTCCCCTTCTCGAGGACCTTCACTTGAAGTTAAACCCACGCATATGCTTGAAGGGTCTGGATCGCCCAGTCACCCTACCACATCTGCGTCGACTAACGCTGCACACGGACGTCGTCAAATCTGACTTCCTGCTCGATCGCCTGAAGCTCCCTCCGAACGTCGAGTGCTTCCTTCATTTCCCTTGTCACAACTTTGAAGGAAACTTCCGTTTCCACTGGCCACGACAAATCTCATCGTCATCACGGTGTCACCTACTCCAATGCACAGTCGTCCCCGATCGCGTCGAAATTTCCGCATCCGTCCAGGCCTCTCCCTTCTCTTCGGCACTGACGCGCTTTGGCGTGCATGTAGGATCGTACGAGGACCTCGAGGGAAGATCGGATTGGTGGGAAAGTGACATGGAGGCGGAAGATATGTTACGGGATACATTCCGTACGATGAAGGACATCATTCAGAACTCCTTCCTCGTGACTACACCGATCTTGGCAATCTCCGTGATGGATGGACGCGAGGATGCGGACCTCACGCATTTGTGGAGCCAGCTGTTTGCGAACCTTTCCGGTGTGCAGATTATGGTGGCCGATCTGACCCATGACGCGATGGCCGCCTTCATCTACGCTCTTAGGATTTCTCCAATTGCCACGTCACCGACCCGACTACTCCTCCCCATCCTCACTCAACTTTACATAAAAAGTGGTCTTGGACAAGACAACAGCCTGAAACTGTCGGAAACAATTCAGTTCAGACGGGGCTGCGGGCTGCCCGGCATCGATGTTAAATATGATGGATACGAGGCTCCCTCGCCGATTGCTGCAAAAGGCCGGGTAGTCTTTTCAAGGCGGTGACCTCAGTCACAGTCGGAGACGGGAAGAATGATAACGGGAGGGTTGTATGTGACTCTTCAATGACTTTCCTTTAATCCCTTTCACTCACTCACGCACACCACACCACCACTCATATTTCTGTATCGATACGACATGTTCACGATTCTTTACTACTGACATCTGTATACGTATCAACATTCATAACGGAAACACCTTGGAGGTAGCCAACTAACCATTTCCATTCATCAGTACTGCACGGTGCTGTTAAAGCAAGATCGATCCAAAGTTAATAGAACCTGCCGAAGTCGCGACGTCCGACCTTCCCCGCCTCACTTCGGAACGAGAAGTCCATGAAGCTTTGGAATTTTCGCGGGCGGGCGAGCCAAAGGGACAAAGTGACTGGCGTCCTTCTACACGAACCATTTGAACAAACCATTTCAGATGTTCCTTTTAAAATTAGTTAGTGGAGGTATGGAGGTATTGGGAATGCACGTATCCGTACCGATGCGAGGACATCGCTTTTCACCGCAGACGTAACTCTTCTGTCGGTGGAGTGATGACCAGATAATCCGATAATCGTCTCAGCAGAATGCCGAATCTGAGAGGACATCCCCTCGGCGTTGACCGGGTATTCAGGATACAATCGTGTGGATTTCGTGTGATTTAGGATATCCTGAGCCTTATAACGACATTGAACAGTCCTATGATTCGCCTCACACCATTAGCGAGGCAAGTAAGTCCGAGTATAACGATTGCGTGCGCTTTCGTCCCGTCGATACTCTCGGAAATTTGCATCGAAGTTCAAAAAGCCGACGATCGGAATCAGCCTCGCAGCCGGAAACATCACCGATCGCGAGCATCATGGTAGGCATGCGGATTCCACTGAAAAGCCATCCAGAAGAGACGATTGCGGTTGTTTCGAATGCTTCGATTGTCATCCATCCGCGCGGCTTTGTTGGGCACGAGTCCGTAGGCAACCTATAACGTTATACGAACGCCACAGCAAAATATTGAGCATCGACGCGACAACACTCTCAAAGGCTACCAGAATATAACTCATCGTAGTTTTGAATAGAATTCGGGTAGAAAGGATCTCCTTCGGTCGCCTGACATGGTTTCAGCATCATATCTTTCGGAAATTGAACCAAGCACGAAGGATTGTGGGAATGAGTGTTGTCGAAGATCGTCACCGACATTCAATGCAGGAAAGAGAACCCATGATTCGCCTCGCGAAAGCTGCGCCGCAATCCGTGCAGAAATTTCACTACGATACGAGGGTGAATTCCGGCGATCGTGAACGGTCGGCGTAGCTGGAAGCATCAACGTGGACACCGAGCATCACGGAAACATGCGCGACTCTCGTGCGCAGAGCGTGGACTTTGAATTTGTCGTCGTATCGAGAGAGCAGAGATAAGGACGAAGACAAAATATAGTATGCTGGTGTGAGTGAACGGAAGTTGCGATGACGTCGATGACATGAGGAATGGACACTTGACCAGAGGCGGGAGAAGCCTGAGCACGAAGGAACATGAGACTTCCGTGCGGTTCGCCAGTGATTGACCCAGGGAAAGATACCGTGGAAATGACCAGAAGGTGTGTTGAAAATTCAGTCAACATGCCCGTTGGAAACCTTATAACGATTGAGGCGAATCCAAATACATAGCGGAGTTGCTGGAAGGTAAATGTCCCGAGGAACGAGCTCGACAATAAAACTCCTTCGTCCTAGCTCATCCTGAAGCGCGAAGTTCCTCGATAGTCGTCGACGTCATCGCCGCCGGGATGAACACTTCCAATCTGATGATCTCTTCACGACTCGCCGACTCGGCGTGGAGGGGTGAGCGTTACGGGAACGCTATCGCAAGGGTGGATGCGAACGAGCATTGGCGATAAGACTAGCAACAACGCATCTCGGAGCTGAAAATAAAATCGCAGCCTTCGACTTTGATGGATGGTTTTTTCTTTTTGGGTTGCGTTGTTGGTTGCGCAGATGCGAGACTATCTATACTGAGCAAGGTTTGGATGATGATGGTCACGAGATGCAGCCTCAAGGCTTTTTGACGTCGCTGGCGCTTGAGTTTTGACCAGTGTGGGATGCCGCGGTGGTTTTTTTCTTCTCCTGAAAAAATGGGGGGAGATATGGGGTGTATTCGCAATCCCGAACCTGACCGTGATGTGTCAACGAGCAAAGACGCTGTGAGTTGAGCTCGTCGGATTCTGAATAGCTCGCATTGTATGTGAAAAGAGCCCTCCTGGTCCAGGACGAGTTCCCAAAGTTCATAGATAAGACTTCTAACTTCAAGCTTAGAGTTTGATTCCGGGATGAAAGCAAAATGACGTTGAGGTGGGAAAGTGACTTGGGAAAGAAACGAAAAAGGAACGGCTCGGCACGAGGACCGGTTTGCCGAACGCCATTCCCAAAATAGCGCATCGCCTGTCCCTTTTCATTTTGTGACTCGCCTCTCGCGACAAAGCGTCTCTGTGCTAACTCTATGACAAAACTCTTACATATCTTTCACCGCATGACCTAATCTCTCTTTCTCGGCCCTTGGAGGACTACGACTAAGAAGAACGAACGAAGCTGGCTCGAGAACCCTCTTTTTCAACCATTTCACAGATTCACGAACAAAAACACGACAATCCCGCGCGCAGTTTCATTTGGCGTGTATTCTTCGGAGATATAGTAAACGATCCAAGATTTCAAGATGTAATTCAAGGCATGCTGGAGACGTGCGTTCGACATCGTTTTGGCGATATGAAAGTGTCAAAGTAGGTTTTACATCAGTCCCATTTCATTTAGGGCTGCTGATCGTTGATGTCGATTCGGAGGGATGCCAGCGAACAGAGATTCAACGATTTGACTCGGAGAAATTTCTGGAGGTGTCATACCTTGCGTTGAATCGTACACTGGGTTTCTAGGTAGAAGACGTGAGGACTGGATCTCTACGAACGCACATTCACACTGTTTTTCCACCCTCCGCGCAATGTTTATCCACTCTACACAGGCGACATCACGATTCCATTGAAAAGGAACGAAGGACTCTAGACGTCTAATCACCACCCTAATTACCTGCGATACGACCTTTCCTCCTTCCATCTCTTGCGCACGTTCACCAATTCGAACCTTTTCACATCTGCTGCATATCATCTCATGCGTCAACATGATTGACACCGGCATCAGTAGCCCGGCGGATCTGGATCTGCGGGATCCCTACATGCACTCTTCAGTCGTCACACTTCTGCGAAGACATTAAGGCCCGTTTCTCGTACTCGCTGTGACGCAATCCGTATATCTTCTGTCTGGGAAATGGGATTGGGTTCGCGGAAGGCTCTTGATTCGCTGGTTGGACCAGGACTATTTCTATTCCTGCGCCGAACGATTGGTGGAGGAAGACGTGCTGGCAGACATAGGGAGCGAAAATTACAGCTGGAGAAAGAACAACTAGGATGTAAAGTGTCGAAGGAGAAGCGCTGTACGTGGACAGTACGTCGTCACTCCCAACCTCAAAATCGTACGACATTTTCGCTGATTTACGTCCACGCTTAAACAGAAAGGGAACTCGAAACCTTGTCCCTTTTATGCCTAGTGCGCGAAATGACAAACCGTTAACTTCCCATTCCCGTTAATTCGGAGACAACGATGGCCCAGACCAATCTACGACCAAATGATGTATTTATTTCTCATGACGTCGTCGAGCCGAATTCGCGGCCGCTCAATCGTCTGTTACCAGGTCGAGTGCTAGGTGCTTCTCGGAAAGGGTTTCGCCTGGCCAATGGCCACGATCCCGGTGTTTGGCAACGTGTATGGGATTTTTTTCGTGAGTGTTTTTTTTCCGTTTGAGCGCTGTGCGATTTACAACGGTATCATGCACAGCAGCCAGTAGATATCCAGCACTATCACACGTTTTTTCGACACTGCTCGTTGATTGGCGCTAGCGCTCACTTTGCGATGAAGATTTTTTATAAGACGACAAGACGCGAGACACGCGTGCGCTCTGATCCGACGCCGCCATGCTTTTTCGTGCTCCACGCACACCACGCCGGCCCCCCATTTTACGCGCTTGATCCGACAAAGTCGTTATTTTACAGTAGCCGTCAAATCAATTTTATGAAAAGGTGGGATAGATCATGGGATGCGTCGCGCGTCTGGGGTCGCCATAGGCGCCGCGTCTTTTTTCGACCAACCCCACCCTTCACGTTGGTGGAGACGTTCGCGTGTCGGTGGGTACCTTGGATCGGGGATCGCGACGACGAGTAAGGATTAGCGCTAGTTGGTGTGGTGTGGGTAGAATATCCGACCGACCCCACGGGGGAGGTGTAAGCCGAGGCCCAGCCCTTCTCTTCCAATCTCACATCCCTCTGTTGTTGTCGTTTCCTTGCGACGACAAAAACAAATAAATACCCGCGAAGCCTTCGTTATCCCAGCATCATAAGATCATAGTAGAGCTTCTACGTATGCCTGACGACACGTACAAGATGTTAACAACGCAACAAGAAACAAAGGAGTTGAAACAACAAAGGTTGCGAAGGTGTAGATCGCTGTGAGATAACCGATTACGCACGAGAGACGGATTGGGAAGGTGCATACAATATGCTCGCGTGGCTCGGGTAACCTGTGGCGAACATGAGGCAGCTGCGAATCCAAAGGGTGTCTGTCTGCTCTCGTTCTCATCGCGCCATTCGTCAGTTGGGCCTCCTGTCCGTGGCCCCGGAACACACTCCTCCAGCACCACGTTTCTACACGTCTCTCATCAGCAAACACATCACATTCTACTTCCGAACGCCACCCCACTCTCTTCCGGCTCCCTCCCTCCTTCCTCCCATCACACCACACCACACCACACCACACCACACCCGGACCTCGAGGCTCCACTCTTAACTAACGCTTGCGGACTGAGCCTTTGGGGGTTCTTACTTCTTACTTAGGCTGAGCTGAGCGTTTCGCCTCGTCTCTCCCCAGCTCCCCGCATTTTCGCCTTGGACGGAAACAGGGACAGTGCTAGGACACTGAGAGCTTGAGCCTTGGACTTGGACTGCATTACGCTGGTCGCACGTCTTGAGTTCGTCTTTTTCGTTGTTCGTTCTCTCACTCTTCGCTGACTGGAGTACGACGTGTAGAACAGAGACTTTGACACACGAAAATACATAACACCTTACCCCATCTACTCCCCCACACACGCATAACACACATGGCTACGACAGTCGAGCACGCACTACGGCGCACGACGATGCACCTCCCGGACCGACCCCAAACAGTCGAGCCGCACGCCATGCACGGCCGCCACCACCAATACCAACACCAACAACGTCCACCATTCACACCCACATCCTCCTCCGGCACCCCCACCAACCCCCTCCCCCTCGCGTGGTCCGCCTCCTCGCGCTCCCGCACACCCGCTATCAACATCCCCTACTCCCGCACACGCACCAACTCGCACTCCGCCGGCTCGGGCTCTGGTGGTGCTGGTACGCCTGACAGCGGCTTTAGCGGCGGCGGCGGCGGTGGTGGTGGAAGTGGGACTCCACCGAGCCTGGCGATGTTGAGGGATCGCAGGATGTCGAGACACGTGTCGTCGACCGCGAGCGGCGATAAGGACGATATGGCGGCGTCTGCCGCAGCTGGGAGCGGCAGCTGGAAGGAGCGGATACACAAGGCCACGCGGGACCGGTTCCGCGATATGAAAGCCGACGCTGAGAAAGACCTGCGCGAACGGCTGGGCCATGCGTCCGGGTTCGAGTCCGCGAAGGGGATGCGCGAGGATCACAAGCTCGCGATGGAGAACTTAAGGCAGGCCATGGCGGAGGAGGAGGTCGAGCTGATCAGGAGAGAGGAGGAGAATTTGAACGCGAAGAGGCACTCGAAGCGCCTCCCGCGCAGACGGGACGTGGTGATTGAGGATGATTTTGAGGATGATGAGGTGCTGTGGCAGGGCGATGGGGAGGGGTTGTCGAGGGAGGAGAGGTTGAAGGCGGCGGTGTTGGAGGAGCAGCACGTCCTTTGGGACGCTATCAAGCGGACTGGTGGTGGCGGAGGGGGAGCGAGCGGGATACGGTCGACAGCAAGCACGACGACGAATGCAAGTGTCGGTTCGTCGAGACGCCGCGATTCGGACGGCTACGCGAGCGATATCGCGGGGGTCAGAGACACGAACCAACGCAGCAGCAGACTCCGTTGGGGAACCTCACCATCGTCGTCTAAGACGCTACCATCGACACCGCCTACGCAGCCCGGTGCTGCCGCAAACCCGTCGTCATCGTCAGTGTCGGCGTCAGCTTCTGCGGTGGATATGACGATGCATCAGAGGTGGATACCGAGCGTGAGCGAGTACGCGGCTGATATGCGCGAGAAGGAGAAGGAGGCTGCTGCGCATGCGAAGGCCAAGGTGTCGCCGCCCGCGAAGGAGATGCGGGCTGGCACGTCGCCGAGCCAGACACAGACGTCGTCCGGGAGCTGGAGGGACTGGTCGTTACCAGACCACATGCGCAACTCGCGTCGCGCGCCGACCCCGACGCCTGGCACTGCTCAATCCCCTCCTGTCCGATCACAAACACCAGCGATCCCGATGCGCGCACAGACGCCGAGCCCGACGACGCTCAAGCGTCCGATACCAATCCCGATGGCCCGTGCGCAGACACCAGCACCAGCCCCGATGCAGCGCGCGCACTCGCCCGTCGTGATGGCGAAGCGGTCTCAGACGCCTGGACCGGGGCATGTCCGCCAGGGTAGCAGCGGTAGTAGTGGCGTACCAAGTGTACCAGTTGCGCCGAGGATGCACCATAGGACTGCATCGGAGAGCCACGGAGGAGGGGCTGGTGGACTATTCCAGCAGGAGCTGGAGAACATGGCAGCTCGTCTGAGACGAGAGCTAGCGATTCCCTCTGCTTAGTTGGCTGTTTTTACCACTGTATTACTACTGGTTCCCTTTTTGCATGCATACCCTCCGCCCAAGTAGCTTATGTAATCCATCCAACCCTCCATGCCCTTTACACGCTGTACAACACGAGGACCCACTTCTATCACTGTCTCCCACTAGTAGCACACCTCATCCTGTCTATCTAATCCTTACAAATTGCGACTTTCCAGAACGTGATCGGCTACGCGCGAACGATACCATCGTCCAATACAAAAAGTCTCGAAGGCAAAACGAAAATGGCTCCTCCTTCAGACGTGCCGCCGTACATCCTCCCTGACGACGACGCTCGTCGTCTTTCTTCTATCCGCCAGATGCTGCTGGACGCGGGAAAACACCAGCTCATGGAGCTCGCCATGGAGCCTGAGGCTGAGCTCAAGCGGAAGATTGCGCTTATACCGCCGAACGACATCAACGGGAGGAAAAAATTGTTCGACGAGTTTATGGGCAAGATGCAGGACTTGGCGAGGTTGAGCGAGGAGGATGTGAAGGCGAGGTTCGCGGAGGAGAGGGAGTGGTCCAGGTCCCTCAGCGTGGGTCTAGGGAACGCCAACGCTGGCCCAAGTCGTCAACCGCGGTCGAGCGTGGACGATGGTATGGCCGACCTTTACGAGGCGCTGGGCAACATGCCATTCCTCAACGGTGACAACGAAGACGATGAAGATTCCGATGGAGGTTCGAGCACCGAGGGAGAAGAAGACGATCGTTGGCAGAAACAGCACACCCAACCCAACACTTCTCGCCGTCGATCCGGCACCGTAGGACCACCGCTCCCCGACTCGCGGGCAGCGGAACAGCGTTCCAAGAGCGCGACGGTGTCTCCGCGTCCACCTGCGCGACCGGAGCTAATTGCAACGTCATTCTCCGCAGCGAGTCATGGTTCGGCGAATTCCAACGTGGCAAATTCGGCGAAAATACAACAACACCAGCAGCAGCAAGTAGAGCCGCCTGAGCTGAGTCCGAGGAGACGCGCGCAGAGCACGAGCAGCACGCGCGACGAGTTCAAGATGTTCGCGAGTATCGCCGGACACCATCGTCAGCCGAGTGGAGGGTCGAACACGTCTGGCGTTTCGCCTTTCACTCCCACCTCAGCGAACATGAACGCTGCGACCGGCGACCACAATAAACATACCATCTGGGTACCACCGAAACCAGCCCACATGCAAACTGCGCCGAACTCATCATCCACCAAATCAAAACACTCCGCCACCGCCGCCTCCAGTGCTGCACCTTCCAGGCCCACGTCTCATGCCTCTCAAATGTCCGCCGCCAACTCGACATCCAGTAACGTCTCCAACGCGTCCAACGCGTCCCATTCCAGCAATATCTCTGGGACGGGTTCTCGTTCCCAGTCCCAGAACCCCCAATCGTCGGCGACGAAGAAGTCGGGACGTGCGAGGAGCGAGGATCCGAGCGAGAGGAAACCCGAGAAGATGAACATTAGCACGAGCACGCATTCTACTACTGGTTCGCGTCAGGTAAGGCCTTTTCTTTTCGTTCTTAATTTCCACCTACCACGGAGTCTATTTTACCCTATTCGACCAGTTCATCAGTCTGGTTCATTTCATTTCCCTTTTTCGCTTCCGTGCATCATAATTTACCTTACTGACGATCCGCGTTTTTATTTACTTATAGCATAAGAAGCAAGCGACGGATCCAGCTCCTACTTCCACCACCCCGGCTTCGTCTTCTACTACGTCCCCGGCATCCGCGGCGTCGGCGACACCGACGGCGACTATTCCTATCACGACCAATCCCAAAACAATCTCGCGCGATACTAGTCAAGCTCCCAGCGCCGACCACAGTGCTTCTTCCGTGCAGACCTCATTGACGCTCTCGCACGCGCACGCGCAGGTGCAAGCACAAAACGAACCAACTCCTTCCCCGCCAGCTCAAGCTTCAACGCCTACACCAGCGTCCCAGGCACGTGGTAGTCATCACCCAATTCCGCAGCACACGCCGCTTCCTACACCTTCGCAGATGCCGGCGCAGGGACTCTTCTGGACGCCGAGCTCGTCTGCTGCGGATGAGAAGGACAAGGACAGGGATAGGAGGGGTGTACGGTCCGCGTCGAGTTCGAGGTCGAGTTCTGCTGCGCCTAAGCATCGCGCGACGGTGGAGGACGTGGATGACGACGGTGATGGTGACGATGGACAGGCGATCGTGGAGACGATGTTGAGTGGGATGTGGATGCCGCCGGATGACACGAAATCGAAGTCGAATGGACACAGTGCCGCGTCGACACCCGCTACGCGTTCGCACTCCAACTCCAGTGCGAGCAGCAACGCTTTCGGTTTTGGATTCACGCCGTTCTCGAACACAACACCCGCTACGTCTGGCATGTCCTCCCCGCCTCCGTTACCGCATCGTTCGGTGTCGAACCACTCCCATAACGCGTCGTACGCCAACGCTTCGTCTAATACACACGGAACTGCACATGCAGCGTTTACTGCCCTCGGTGGATTCGACCAGAGCACCCTACGAGCACCAAGCGCGCCTCGCGCTCAACAGCCCTCACTCGAAGCGACATTTGGAATCGGGAGGACCGTCAGTGGGAGCTCGACGAATAGCGAGAAGAGCAACGTTAGCGGGGTGAGCAGCTCGAGTTCGGGGAGTGTGAGCAGTGGTGGATTTGGAGGCTTCTCCAGTTGGGCGGACTTGGGCGAGAAGGAGAAGGAGAGGGAAAAGAAGGAGGAGTCGAATAACGAGGCGACGTCGTCGAGCCACGCGCGCTGGGTCCCCGGTCCGGAGAAGGAGAAGGAGAAAGAACGAGCAGCTCGCCCTCTTCGACGTACCGGCCCGTCCTCGACGATGTCATCCACTTCATCCAACCCATCTGCGAGCGCACCTGCTGACGTGGAGATCCCGGCGACGCAAGACCAGTTCTACGCCATGTCGGATGTGGCGAAGACGGAGCGGCTGCGGGTACGACGAGGGGAGCTGAAAAACCGCGCGGAGGTCGTTGCGCATTACGAGAGGAAGATGTTCGCGCTGATGAGGGAGTTCGCGGAGGCGTTGAATCGCGTGGAGGATCCTTGATGGCTCATTCGAATGGTTCGTTTCGTTGTTATCTTTTCTTGGTTTCTTGTCTATTCCTTTTGCATCATTATTCCATCATTGACCATATCACATTACCCATTCACATAATCATACCCTTCCCTCGCCTCTCACGACTTGTCTTGTTATGTTCAACAATCGATAGACACTTCTTGGTTTCCTTTGCTCCCATTTACGACAAACGACGATGACTGGTCTCTTCTCGTGCCCCTTATAATTTATTGCCTTACATATCGTGTATCCGCGCTCTGTAAGAAAGCCCCTGAACGAACGATCGAATTACAATCAATGTGTATCATGAAAAACGGTGTGCCGCAGTGAATGACGGTGTGAATGACCGCCACTGTGGTGGTGTCGATGCGTGTCAACTCCGCTCAAATAAATCGAACTCTATGCATCAGGAAAAAAGCAGTTGGATCCATGGCCGTACATAGCTTAGGTAGTCGTTCTAGCTTCCTAGCCAACCCCCCGGTATATGATGATACATAGCATGCCATCAAAATTCTGTAATGCACTGTAGCACCGCATAGCTGCCACCAAGAACACGGTAGCACAACATACCTTGTGTAGCATCCTTGCTCTATAGCAGTACATGGCAGAATGTAGACTATACCGCAGTATCTAACTATTCCAACATTACCACTCAGTCTCTTACATCACAAATTGTTAGGCATAGGACCGATATCATTCAAGCCGCCACAGGCACGGCAATACTGTTAAATTTACACACAAGACGGTCACATATGCGAGAGGGAAGCATAATACTTTGGCCAGGGAATTGCGGAATGCAAGCCTCATCAGTTATCCTTGTTCTCGTTCTCCTCCTCCTCCTCGTCCGCCTCCTCCTCGTCCGCGTCCTCGTCCGCGTCCTCATCAATGTCCGAGTCGTAGGATCCCAAAGCGGCCGTGAATTCAGCAATCGCCGCATCGAAGTGGTTGGCATTGAGCGCCTGTTGGACAGTAGGTGGACCATCTGCGTTGACAGAGAGACTTGTGTGGATGTGCAGTCAATAATGGCAATAGGTGATGAAAGCAAGACCAGCTCACCGAGCGCTAGTAAGAATGTGACCGAGGAGCTTCGGGAGCATCTGGTGCTGTGCGGTATGCTTGCCAAACTATCTTTAGGCCCTTTTCTGACTACCCTAGTCAGAAGTTTTTTTTGGACCCGGCGTAACTCCTTCACCTGGGCTCCGATCATCCCCATTTTTTCGCAACCCTTTAGATACCATCCCAAACTAATTTTTGATCATCTCTGTGAGTCCCAGGTCGCAGTGGTTCGTCGTCGTCGAGGAAACGAAGGGAGGGAGGGACATTGTCGCGAGTTGTCACGCTATGTCACGCGTCGTCGTTTGGGGTTTTGTATCGCAGTTCTTCAACAACTCGAAGGATTCCCTTGTAAACTGGTAGGATTAGTGTTCTAATATACAAAATATCATATCTCGAAAGAATTGAGCTGAACGCGCGTCGTTGAAGAGAACGATCGAGACGAAGTTGTGGCCAAATGTCACACTTCGTGGACAACATCGCCGACGACGTGGAGCAACGTTCACGCATCCAACTCACTTCAAACTTCATAAAGGGACTCTCGAGTACATATTAAAGGTTTTGATCCAAGGAATTGGCGTGAACAGCCCTCGTTGTGCCACGGTGGACAAGAGCCTGCTCGTCGTCGTCCACGGCGTCGAGCATCCAAATGTAATGTGATCACTTTCATTTCTCGTACAGCACATTCTATGTCCAATACAAACACTTGGATTAAATATCTAAGGATTCGGTTACGCGGAGGGTGCTGTACATCGTACGATTCGATGCCCATGCGAACTTGTGACGACGACCAAACTCTTCCTCCTACCACGACGACCACGAACAACCGACCCTCCACAACTCTCCTGGCGACACTTCTGGACCTCAGGAACAATCTGGCAACGCATACAAGAGGCCTGGAACGCGTCGAGAGGGTCAGAACACCATACGAAGATGGACTTGGCAGCTGCAGGCTATACCCACCTCGTCACCTCCACCGACTCAGAACTCCATGTCAGCAACTCATGAGCTCATACGAGCCATCTCTGGGACCTATCAAGACTACCTGCGAAGTTTGGCGTAACAGGAATGGGTGGACGAGGAGATATCGCGGACGACGTCGAGAGGATGGGCACTTAGGGTGTATTGCCAGGTACGTATGCTATTCCACCTCTCGCGGCGGTTCTTTTCGTCTGAAACTTCATATTCCTACTCATTCTATACACTACAGATACCATCTGAACTACGGAGTCGTCACGACTCGTGGTTGTTGAGCAGCATCGATCCTCGACGCTGTCCACGCCACTCGTGACGACTGGTCACTTCACTTCCTCCTACCACCACCATCTCCTCACTCAACATCCCCACACCTCCTCCAGCACCTTCTGAGACCACAAGGACGACATCTAAGATCCATGGATGGCAAGTGGACGCCTGAAAGAGCGTCGAAGAACGCGAAGATGACACCCTCAGCACCCCAGTACCAACACCCAGTCACCTCCCCATCCCCGCCATCGCGACGCGTCAACGCGCCCACAACGCGTCCCAAGCAACCCAATAAGACCTCCACAGTGCTCCTTGAGCTAGTGGAGGTCTGAGCCAGAACAGGGGTGTAGTACGCTCGGTTCTGGTGGGTCTGGTGGTCCTACAGGCAAGCACGACAACTACGACGACAAGCGAGGAACGGCGAGATGTAGGATGGTCTGGATTCGAGTTACGGGTGGGGAAGGGGTTATACTTGAGGAATGTAAGTGAGTTCCGGGTACAGCATCGTTCTAACATCTTTTTTTCTGTGTGTCTAGGTACTACACCCGCTCATACAGCCTACCGCATCACCCACCCATCCACGCTGTTCCAACG
>ML170384.1:0-15320 GCA_004355085.1 Rickenella mellea | reverse complement strand
AGATGGTTCCCATGAATGATAGCCAAATGTCTTGTTGGCGTTCCCACTCCAAGTCCCTCGATTAGCGCATTCCCGCCTATTGCTGTCACCTCTTCTCCCATCTCCTCCAGGATTGCTTCACGATGTGTGAGGCGAAACATTAGTGATCGCCGTGTACAGGATTTGTGAGGTTCTAGTGGTAGTGGATCCTGTTTGACGTGGACAGGAGGGTCGCAGGTGAAATGATGTATTTCATATAGAGGGGACGCAAAGCGAACTTGCTTTTTAGCCGCTCGTGGTGGCCGGGTGATCGGAGTGAGGATGCTACGTGTGGCTGTGGTATCCATTGTTGCAGTGTAAAGCGCCTATCGTATGTCGCCGATGGCCTGATAAGGTAGTGGTTGAACGTGGAGTTGTTTTGACATAAGACGTAAGCAGCGGTGGCGTTCCGGGAATAGCCGATAGGAAAATAAATAAACTTGATGATAATCTGGAAAGAAAATACATAATGTGCGCAAGTCGATTTTCGACGCAGCACAGCGGCGGTGTCCATAAGAACAGGTGCACTGATATGATAGGACCTTGAAGAAGCGTTCGAACGTTAGGAAACTAAAGCCAATACCAGATAGAATACATATTACACATTACTGTCTCACATGTCCAGCGTACTTGTGCATGTGGAACCCTTTGGCCTTTGTCCAAGCGTGGAAAACGCTGTGGGGCTACCTTGGTGATATGTTGAGAGTTCTCGATAATTGTATCGCTCGTCAACACGTGAGATAGACCCACGATTGGGGCCCCACTGCTCAAGTTTGACTGGTCGTCTTCTAGGTTTCTCTAATTGGGTTTGCGGCAGTTTTTCGCTAGCCGTGTCTTCACCTGGATTTGGGGGTTTGGAGAGGCATCTGGCGATTTCCCTCATCTGCGGCGACAAATAGATCGTCCTATCCATTACCCTTCACCCTCTCTTTGTACATACGCGACCCGCATAATAATTCAACCAAAAAAGGTTTAAGGCCGCGCAGAATTCGAACTGTAGATCTCTGAGATTTACTGATAGCATCAGTAGCATAGGAATGTTTTTCACCGTGGTGGCCGGCCGACCTTCCGACATAGGCGTTGGAATCCTGCGGAATGGTGCGGTCCATTCAGGTTGTGGCAGAACATCCATTAATGTTACGATTGTTGGCGTTCCAATGCGAGTCGTATTTTAGTTATGCATTTCTTATATTCCGAATTTTCTGTCTACTAGTCCTTTTATTTCAACGGTCCTGTCAGTGATAACATCCATGCAGATTTAAGATCCATTGGGAACTAACGAGTGATCGGCCCTGAACATTGACGGACACCCCAGTAAATCGAACCTCCTTAACCACTTCTTTTTTGGCAGAGTTGACAGGTCTAATTGACAATGACTCAAGAAAGGAACATTAGGGAAGATGTTTTGAATATTGTTGTAGTTTGCGAACTGGTTATTTGACAACTGGTGACGCGAAAAGACAATGCAGCTTTGTCCCCCTAGTCCCAACTCTCGTAGCCAGTGCTGTGATAAGTTTTTTGAGTCTTCCCAAGTCGGAAAGTACGCCGAATAAGCCGTAAGGTTCTCAATCCCCACCAAAAAGACCCAATCCAGCGTAATATGCGGGATGGTAATGAGGTTAGGATGTTGCTGTATGCGGATCGCCTTGTCGGATGATGACTGTAGGTGTGTTCTGGTATCGGGACAGCGAGTTCCATCGGTGAGAGCCCGGCTCTAATTTTATCGCAGAATTCGAGGGCTTGAGCGGCTGTAAGCCTATCGGGTATATTGTGGGTAGTCATGCGATCAAACAGAGGTCCCAGACGGGGAATCAATGGAACCAAATACTACGCCAACATCGTCAAGATGTAGATCCAAGGAAAAACCTTGACATACCTCAAACTCCCCCAAAAACAAGTTTCCCATACATCCCACATCAAAAGCGAAGGGGTCATAATCTAGTTCACCTTGAAGAACATCTGGTGGATGAAACCAAGGCGCCCCTTGTTCTGCTAAATACGATGGGAGACGACAATCTTTGAAAGGCTTGTCCGGAGGAAAGATCACTGAGAGGTTAAAATCAAACAAACAGTAGCGAGCTGGCATAGATAGCAAGCCGGCTCGGTGTCGCGCTGCCCCCTCATGGTTCACGAACTTGTTGTAGTCGAAAAATTTTAGGAGGATATTGGATGTGCTAATGTCCTGGGAGGAATTTCAGATGTCGTAGCAAGGCTACTGAAATATCGTACTCTGTGGACAATCTGACGGCTGTGCAAAAAAGAAAGCCCCTAGGCCGCAAATCCATCAACAAGCAAAATTGAGTTGAGATAACATGACTTACCCTCAACATTGAAGAAATGAAGAACAAGAGTTCGCCTACATTTGAGAACCAATATGCAAGGACGACATGAGACCAACTGGATGAATTATTAATAATCAGGAATGCAGATAGGTAGGAATTGCTACCTACCGCGGCATGACTACAAAAGAAAACGAATGGCACGTGGATATGATTTGAAGTGGAGGTATAACACATGGAAAGGTATCTGGGTCGAGAAGTTCAGGACAGTCCGATAGGTTTTTGAATATGCGGTGCTCTTGGGAGTCATTTGCGACAACTCCGATCGTGACATTACGATTGAGCTCGTCCTGGGCAAAGTGAAAAAGAGCCTGAACCAGATTATAAGTTTCTGAATGTCCACGTTACATTTTGAAACACACTGAGCAAAACGCTGTACCAGTTAACTGGGATTTATTGTATGAAAAGCAGGCATATGGATGAGCTTGATATAGAAATGTTGACACGGGTTGATCAAAACAGCCACTGGAACTTCGAACTTGACGTGGATACAGTGTATATGTATCCTTTCGTGGCAAGAAAGGGAGCATACGCAGACCAAAAAGATGATGATTCCGACTCTATCCACTTGTCTGCAAGGCCACGTGTAACAGCAACAACATCGACCTATAGCACAGTATTACTTCAAATTCGAGCGAAAAGAGTTGGGATTACAGTAGGCAAATCCATCATAGGCGGAACTGCGAATCGAATGAAGCAACCTTACAGTGCAGCTAATATTAGTCTGAGGTCAACGACAACTGGATAAAAGTATAGCAGGGATGAATAGTCACACCGGTTGCGTAGCGGTGTTTTTACGGCCTTGCTTGTGTCATCTCGTTCGTTGTTTTGGTTGAACTTTTGGTGTTTCGTGATGCCGGTCACAGTCACGGTCGCATTTTTTTTTGGCAGCGACAGGCAGGAATCAAACAGCGCCACCTACACACTGTACAAAGCCGAGTTCAGCTGCCAGTGAGGTTCTTAATGATGTGGTTGCATACGTCTGAATCGCCGTAAACGCCTTCTTCACTCCATCAATTGGTATCGCCGAACTTTTCACTTTTAGCACTCAGGCTCTCAATGGTGTCTTGAATGGTGTTGTCCCGGCTATCTATGACTGTAATGATGTGATCAACAGTTTAAGAGTTGCTCTGCACAAATCCGATTACTAATGCGTCTGGATGGCCGTAAATTACTGTTGAATTTCTATTGTTATTATTGTTCAGTCTTCGACTTATTGTCAGCGCTTACATTTCTGACGCTCTTGTTATTCGTTGTATTGTCATGTCTCAGTCTTGTTTGTAATGTACTTATAAGCACCTCAATTTTGCGCTAGAAAATCTAATTGATCATTGCGATCTTTAACACCGAATTATATTACAGTAATTACAACAAATCACTCAGAGATTCGGTCGAGTCGGTCTAATCTGCAGTCAGTATGCCCGATCAGATTTTCTCTGTGACTGGTATATCAGGTCTGGGGCAATCCATAACTGCAGTTTACCAATGAACTCATCCCCGGCTGGTCCAATCCTTCATTTCGTTCAAACACCTCGCTAGTCGATATTCGTGATCATCTACACTCCACTTTAATCAATAAATCCCGACTTATTCTGTTCCACGATGAAGTTTACAATTTCATACTCTCTTGTCGTCGTCGCTCTCCTCTGCGCGTCCAACACATTGACTGCCCCCCTTCCCTCTGCCTCAATGGACGTAGTTGCTGGAAATCAGAAATCCGATGCTCCGGGGAAGCCACCCGCCGCTCCGGTCAGGGGCTACCACCTATTCAGATTTTTCGTTATGGACTGATAGGTGGATGATTTCGATCGACAGAGAGCCTTCAACCCATTTAATTAGGCTCGTGACCATCCAGCCTACTTCGCGCCTTGATACAAGGAGTGGCGTAGCCAGGCTGGTAAAAGAGGGAGTGGCGTTGGTGGTCGACCGCGGAGTTCGAATATTTTGGCATGTGCCGTTACCGCCGGAACCCTTTGCTTTCCGAATGACATTCTCTCGTTCATCCCCAGACACCACTGCAGCGTTGCGAAACGACAACTTGGCACCCATAAATGACATATATGATGTTTAAATTTCCTAATTTCACGCCATCTACAATATGACGACGAATTCTTGGATGACCATCCATGCAAAATTGCAAATTCAAACTCTGCGGGCGACCACCCGCGCCACTCCCTCTTTTACCAGTCTGGCTGACGCCACACCTGCGGTGAGCTATTGTGCGGGTTAGCCATACTGGTTACGAGTCTACCATTTAATATCGTTAAGCCAGACTCACCCGTCAGTGGTGACCATCCATCCAGCCTTTTCATTGGGAACTAATGAGTGAACGATTCCGCACATCCACAGAAACCCGCTAGGCGGCGCATTAGTACAGCTATAGTTAAGCCGGACCCACCCAGTGTTGCCGTCAGTGGTTATCATCCATTCAGCCTTTTTGTTGGGAACTAACGAGTGGATGGTTCTGTGCTTCCACAGGGGCCCGTTAAGTCCTTTAGTACGGCCATAGTTAAGCCAGACCCACCCAGTGTTGCAGTCAGTGGTTACGATCCATTCAGTCTTTTTGTTGGGAACTAACGAGCGAATGATTCCGCACATCCACAGGGTCCTATTAAGTCCTTTAGTACAGCTATAGTGAAGCCAGACCCACCCAGCGTTGCCGTCAGTGGTTGCCATCCATTCAGCTTTTTCGTTGGGGACTAACGGGTGAATGATTCCGCACATCCACAGGGACCTGTTAAGTCGTTTAGTACGGTTATAGTTAAGCCACATCCACCCAGTGTTGCCGTCAGTGGTTACCATCCATTCAGCCTTCTCAGAACTAACGAGTGAATGATTTTACTCATCGATAGCAACCCGTTAAACCCGTTAGCACGGCCATAGTTGAGCCACACCCACTCACCATTGCTGTGAGTGTTAGTGATGTCAGGGCAGGGCAGGGCTCGATTGCCCGGGGCTTGGGCAGGGCTTTGGTGGGCAAGGCTTTCCAAAAACCACAGCCTGAGCCTAGGTGGTGGGCATGGGCAAGGCAGGGCCAGGCAAGGGCTTGGGCCCAGGCTCGCGAACCTGACATCTATCTGAGCAGATCATGGAGACGTCCAGCGTAAATTAGTGGTAAGTGCTGCTTTGAGTCATTCCATACCATGTCATACCTTCAAATTCAGGTGAGCGGAGGTATTTGAGGTCATCCATGCTTCGGTGAACAAATAAAGGTATTTGTTATTGGCAAACTTCGCAGCGAGAGGGTGAAAGAAACCGTGAGCACAATCTAACGAACATATTTTTAGGATCCGCAGGTTGACCGGTTGATCAGTGAGCTCCAAATCCCACTCACATATTGTGAATCAAATACGACACTCCCGAGATTTGCCATATCACCCCATACTGCCGATGCGCAATAAGTAAATCTGGGTATATAACAATCCTTTGCCCCTAGATACCCTATCTACGTCGCCGTATTTGAGTGGAAACTGACAAGTAAGTCATTTGACACATACTTAGTGGC
The DNA here is from genome assembly GCA_004355085.1 of Rickenella mellea. Taxonomy (NCBI): domain Eukaryota; kingdom Fungi; phylum Basidiomycota; class Agaricomycetes; order Hymenochaetales; family Rickenellaceae; genus Rickenella; species Rickenella mellea. The sequence continues at coordinate 9,458 of ML170384.1, read as the reverse complement.
AGAAATTTAACCTGGCATTTTTTTGGAGCACATATATTTGAGCACGCGTTCTTGACTTTGAGAGACGGGCTTCGTTGGGCTTGAGCCTGGGGCTCAGGCTTTTCAGAAAATAAACCCGAGCCCCGAGCCTCATCGAGCCCGACGGTGGGCAAGGCTCGGGCAGGGCCTCACAGGGCAGGGCACGGGCAGGGACAGGGCTTTTCTGCCCTGACCTGACAACACTAGTGAGTGTTACCATTCATTTAGTCTCAGTCTTTTTGTCGGGAACTAACGCGTGAATGATTTCGCACATCCACAGAAACCGGAGGATACTACTGTAATTGTAAGTTACACCTTCTTCGGCATCGTTGGAAGGGCTAATTAACAATATCTACAGAAAGATATATTGGGGAAGATTTTTTGATGTACTGCATCGTGGATTGTGATCAGGCTAGATAATTGGATGGCCAGGTTTATAATATTTGGTGCTGTGCGACTTGATGAGATCGCAGGGGTTGTATTCGGTAGAAATAATTGTTTGCGTTGTCGTGTATTTCAGTCAAAATTCAGATCATAGTCGTCGTGGTTAGCTTGGCATCATCAGGAAAGATACATTTTCCTGATTAGGCTGTCGGCTGCTGTTCAGCCCAATCAGGCGGATCAGGCAAATTATCATCCACCAACAGTCATTTCAGCCGTCAGCCGTCCGCCAAGGCCACCGGCTTATTGAACGCTTCGATAGGTTTTGATTCATGTAATAGAAACCTTACAATCTAGAGGTGTGCAACTATTCAGATGATGTACAAGGTAATAATACAAGTAGTTTGATTGAAATAAAGCTACATACACCGTCTCCGCACTCTGTGAACTCGACCTACATCTTACCGAAGCGGGCGGGGTTGAACGCCAATAAGTTTCGGGGCTATCGTACCCTATGGTGTGATAATGGCTTTGTCGAAGCTAACCAAGAATTTGATCTATGCCTTTCACCCCGCGGAGGTGGACAGACAAGCACAAGCTGTCGAATGAATGCGCCTTCTTCCACAGCTCCCATGTGATCCTCGTCTTTGTTGGGGCCACCGAGAACACGACAACGAATCACGACCTTCTCCGCGTTGTCCCCACCTTTCGGTCAAGCATTTTTTAACGATCGAGCTGAGCTCCAAGCAAAGAAGCCACGGTGATTGCGAGTGAAGCTTAGCCTCAATATCCTCGTCCGGAATGGCAAGGAAACCCTCCACGAATTCTCGATCTTCTTCGATAATGGTGGTCGTCGGGTCTGGGTCATAGTAGATTTCGACAGCCGCAGTGACCGTCCGAAGGCTGGTATAGGCGAGTTCAGTTTGAACGGTCTTCGCGAGCACTTTGTCTCCGGCGATATCAGGGTTCAAGTACACCGTGAGCGATGGCGTTTTTATGTTCGTAGCGACGTTTATGATCTCCTTCAGACGCGAGACTCCAAGCGTGACATTCTTACTCGAAACACTGGCGTAGTGGAATGTGTTTAAAGCCATTTGTGTAGCCGGTTCCCCGATTGACTGCGCGGCAAGTGTGCCGCACATCTCCCCAGGACGTGCAACCGACTGGTAAACTTCGTTTCGATCTCGCCCAATACCCAATCGAATGCCTCCCGGGTTAGATGGAATTCTTCCAAGACACGTCGCGTCGCAAACGTCGCGCGAAGGTGCATACGGAAATTGAGGGTTGCATTCTGCTGTGCTTCGCGGCTTAAGGCATCTTCGCCTCGTACTACGATGAGGCATTCACCAAGTTGTTGGACGGAGTCGATGGTATATGTTGGTTCCAGATCGCTGGGTTTCCGGCGGTCGATGTGGAAGATCTGCAAAGTATTCTGGATAACACGAAGGAGGTTGACGGGAAGGGCATGCTCCATGGTCATGTTGTGTATTGGGAACACGAATTCGCGCAAGAACCGACGATCAGCACAGTGCGCTTCATACTTGATGTCTAATTTTTGCTGAAGCTCGAGACGCGAATCATCGATGCCAACTTGCAGCGCTCCTGGTAAGAAGCCTCCGGAGGGATCGGTCACGTTGACCAGGAATTTGTGATTGAACTCTTTATCGTTGAGGTCGTATGTCCGGATGGACTGCTCTTCGATATACGCGGCATCCATTCCGTCTTCTCCGTATATGAACTGAATGACGCCCAAAGAGTTCCGCACGGTTCCATCGTAGCATACCATGACATCTTCTAATGCCTTCACCAATCTACGTCGATCAAACCCTCTCGTCCAGCCATGGCGTGGAGGAAGAACTCTTGAGGGGTGAGTCCTCAAAGATATGAGTTCTCGACGAAACCACGCGCTTCAGGACTGAAGTCATCCTTCGCGAAATGCGGTAACGTCCGATGTCTGAAACCGAATGGAATCCGTTTACCCTCCACACTCTGCTGCCCGACACAGACGGACATCTGCGAAATGTTAATGAAGGTACCCTTCGAGCCGGCGACCACCATCTGCTTGACGTTGTTATCGTCCTTCAGATTCTTCTGCGCATACTGTCCGGACGTGTCTTGAGCCCTGTTCAATTCGCGCTCGACTAGACTCTCGAACGACTCTCGGATGGTCATACCAGGTTCCGCTTTGAGACGATCATTCGTAGCGTCGTTAATGACCTGTTTGACCTTATCCTTGTGCTCCTGGATGGTTCCCGTAATGACCTCCATGACCTTCTTACCAGCAATGGTGTCTCCGATACCGATGCTGAAACCGTTATGGAAAAGCCAGAAGTCTACGACGCGCTGTAGTCCAGTGGAAAGATCCTGCGTCGCCTCTGGCCCTTTCTCACGGAACACTATGTGGACAAGACCGCCCTTCGATGCGCCAACCGTCTTCTCCAGAACACTGTAAAGGAGTTCGCCATTCTCAATGTGAACGCCGTTGTCGCCAACAGGGTTCGATGATGGTGGGTCTGAACCGCGGTGAATGTTGATACCTCGAGGGATCGTCATGCTGATGATCTGCTTCCCCGTCCATAGCGCCTTCGGTTTGGTGATAGGGGGTGTCGGTATTGTGTCGTCCCAGCCATGGACACACATGAGGATGTTCTGGACTAGTACCCAATCGAGGAAGGAATCACGCAGGGTAAACTTGCGTATCCCGCACAAAGTGTCTTGCACAATTCCCATGACCGGCTTATTGGCTTGCGAAGATATGATCTACTCTCCGTTAGCACATAATTACAGTGGCTATGATGCTCAACCCACCTGCCGCGGTACCCATGCGATCTGACTCAATTCCGCACGGGTTTCCTTGCTCTGGGGAATGCTGCGTGATGGCGTCAATTACGAATGAACGATGACCAATCAAATAAAATTTACGCACTGCATGTTCATTTCATCAACATCGAAATTGGCGTTATATGGGGGTGTCCTGTAAAGATGTAAGCATGGGATGAGAATAGTGACTCCAAACATACACCAAGAGGTTCAGTCGGAAGGCTGCCGAAGCAAGTCAGAATATGTCACGAGTATGAATATGATGGCTCACTAGAGTATGGCATCAGCCGTACGCGATGGCTCATCATACTCATTTTGTGCAGACTGGGCTGCCGGTTGAACAAGACGAAGCTGTAGGATAGCCGTGTATTAGCCATGATTACGCAAAGGTGACAAGTTGACTCACTCTCCGTCCTTCAGATGTCGCTTGACGATCCAGCCATACTGAAGGAACACGTCTGCGCGCTTGTTGTAACGCAGGTCTATCCGCTCTCCCGTATCACGGACAACATATCGCGCGCCAGGATAGTTGGTAGGGCCGTTCCGAACGAGCTCTTGCAGGTATTAGGCGATGTTGTATGGCGTGACTAACATCACAACACGATCAGGTTGCCATCAAGTATAAGACATGTAGATATGACTAACCTAGAATGCAATCTCATTTGCGTGATGATCAATGAACTTGTTCACATAGAATTTCTTGAAGGCATCGAGTGAATGGTAAAATTTGATATCCGCCGGCAGATACTCCTCGTCATAAAATCCAATCAGATGCGCACCTCTCACCACAGTGTCAAGGTGGATCACAGACTTCACCCTTCCGCCTTCTTCATCAAGCTCGGGTTGAACCATCCACATCCCGGTGTCTTCGTCAGGGGTGTCCTGAGCTAACACAAACCATTCAACCAATGCACATGGATACAAAATGTCCCGGAAGGAAAAGGAGAAAAGTAACTTGACTTGGGCTACATGCAGGCCACGCATACCAGGCTTTGTTGCATCGGTTTCCACAAAAATACAGTCATAGCGAGGATAGCACCGCCGCCAAGAGGGAGATGAGTAGATTCGTTCGCGACGCATCCCGTTGATCCCTGACAGATCGCTTGGAGCATAGAATGTGGCGGATGCAAAGTGAAACACAGATATGCGACTGTAAAAATGAGGGCATTCCGAGAGCGGGATATCATGGAAGTTGTCATCCTCCTGCTGCCGCAACTGTTCCGCCAGAAAACGACGGATAAGTGCTTGAAGGTGGGGCTGGCCAATCTGTTGGCCTAGTTTTGAAACTTCCCAAGGGTATCCTCGCTCTGGTAAAGCATCACATGATCAGCGAATGGTTTCCGATAATCTAACTGGTACGCACGAGGGCAGATTCCTAATTCAACATGGCCCACAGTCTTCGGACCATCTATTTCGTTCTCGTTGTCGTCGTTGCCATCTCCTCCTTTACCTTCACCATCTCCTCCCCAATCTCCATCAACAGCCAAGTTGCCCACCGGGTCATTCTGTTGATCCGAAATTGCCTCAAAGAGGGATGTAGTGTTCAGCATACCACGATGTTCGAAGTCAACACGAGATGCTGCAAGTTTGTCAAGTCTTTGATTTGTAAGAAGCATCTGGCCAAGTGCGTTATATTGATTTGAAGGTCGCCAAGGCTCCTTTACGGCTTTGATGTGCTTTGATTCTGTTATTGAGGAGCAAAGCCCGCCGGGCGAGCCGAACAACTTAATACTGTCTTTGTAGTGCATTACTGAATGCTGACGGGGAAGGGAAACTCCCTTTGGTCGGACCCCTGTCTCAATAAAAATTACACGATGCTCATGAAAGCGTGCAAGAGCTTCATCGACTGCTAGAAGAGTACTGTCATCATGGATTGCACGACGAAGAAGATAGCACAGGTCAAGAAAGGCGCTCAGTGTTTTCACGATCTCGCTTGGGACGTGACCGGCAATTGCGGGAAGATAGACCTGGGATTGAAAGTGTTATGTTGAGTTGCAGCTGCGTAGACTGGTGACCTCGTACCTTCATTAGCGCCTTCGAGTCGTCTCCCGTCCATTGCTTGAAACCTCGGCCTTGAGGAAAGCGACGTAATCCGGGAAATGGAGGTGCAGCTGCAATTCTATGTTGCCCATTAGTTCACGAGACACTCTTGGTTGTAAGAGCCGCTAACCTTCGATCAATATCAGAAATGACTACCGCAGCACCAGCTTTTCCATGTACAAGTTCGAGATAATCCCCTACCCACGTCACAAGGTGATCCTTAAACGTTCCTTTAATAATTTGATGAAGGAGGTCTGGGGCAATCAACTCGTAGATATCGGCACGTGGGAAGCTGCTGGTGAATGGCTGGTGAAATAAGTAAATTGGTGACAATGCAGGTCAACTTCAGAAGCACTCACTTTAACCTCGCTGATAATCCCATAGTTATCCCATGTGATACCAGGATCCCATGTGCTGATGATCAGCTCCGTAAGCTCCTGCGTTCTTCTCCCACCACCGCCATCGAGATCGTCGCTGACAGCCATACACCTGCATAAAGCATTGTTAGTTTGAGATGGAAACATATTGGAGTCACTCCAAGTTAGCATACCGTGGACACCAGCCTTGAACTATGCCGGTCAATAGTACTTGCTCGGGGTAATCGGCAATGTACGGCCCAATGCCATAGATCACTCGGCGGTAATGTCCGTCCGGGCATTTAGTTACTTCAGGTGTTGTCATTCCCGCGCGAAGAGGCTCGAGGATGGTAGCAATCGAAGCATGAAAGAGTTGACGCCGAAAGTTGCGAAGTGCGGGGTCGTTGTCATACTTCTTCTCACCTAGTCATTGTAACAATGAGCAGCGGACTTGGAAGACAATAACAAATTTGAGACTGACTTTTTGGCATGGCCAAAAATCCGATGACTGCAACAGCGCCACGGTGAGCCCGTCGAACACCATTTTGTACGTTTCCTATCAACGCGTACAGTGGGTAATAGTCATTTTGGCCAGTTGCCACGGAAACCGTTGTTTTATCACTGCCAAGAATAATTGGCACAAATAATGCACCGTGGGTTGACTCATCCTCTGATATGATGTCCTGTATATAGTGATTAATTTTTGGCCATCGAACGAGCCTGAAGACATACCGCTTGAGTCCAACACCAGTCTCCAGACATCAGATTTGAGTATCGGCGCTCTCCGTGTTCGCCAAATTCACGATACGGTGCATAATCGAATTCACCATCAAAGTCTGGGTTGGCTAGCATGTTTCGGATAACAGTTCGCAGGTCGCGGTACCAGACGGGGAATGACTCGTCCATCCACGTAGGTACATTGTTCGGCGGTCGAACTCCAGAATACGAGGCATCAAATGACTCCCAAGGAACGTCACCAAGTTTCGTGGAGTCGATTGTTTTGTACAGCTCGCTGTGATCGGCAAACGGTGGATCACCACCAAATTCCATGAGACTAGCCGTCCATAATTCATAGAGGGTGTCGATTTGGGCCTGTGGCATTTGAGCACGCTTAAAAGTGAACTCTGCAGTTTCAAATTGAAGTCGGCTCGCATATGGTTCCCACTCGTTTGGGCCACAATCTGTGGGTGGAGGTGGAGGTGTCCCCGGTGGGAGATCAAACCCGTCCATATCGCAGGGAGTCCCTGAGACAATGTAAGTCATTTGCAGACAAAAAATTGTACCGACATACCATCGAGGATTGGGTGATAAATCACCTTTGGGTCAGGAGGATGGCCTGCGTTATCAAACGGTGCAGGTGAACCTCCATTGGGTGTGTTAAACCAGTCTGGCCCAAGGGATCCACGATCTGGGGAAGCCGGCGCCGGGCCATCTATCTCCATTGAATAATTATTGACTGGTTCCACCTCCGGAGATTGTGGTCGCTGGATAGTTATGCGCTTGCGTTTGAAGCCACGGTGCTCGGAGTTCATGTGTTGAGTGCGACCACCTATGTTTTTGAAAGGCATAAACTTGCATCCTGGAACAAAGCATTTGAGCCGACAGAGTTTCCTCCTTTCTGGACCTTGCTTGCGAGGCATGGTTGTAAGCGGAAGTTGAATCGAGTGTGAGTTACAAAGCAAACTTGGATACGTACGCAAGATTTCCGCAAGATTCCGAATTAAAAAGTGGTTCGTTTTTTCTCCCTAAGTCCACGTCACCAGGTATCCTCGTCTCTCCCCGTCCCCAGCTGCCTCTCCTCCACTCACTCCCTCTTCCTCCAGCTTCAAACACCATGCCCCCCAAAGCGAAGGGCGCCAAAGCACCCGTAAAAAAGCGTCCAACGCAGATACCAGCGGCGAAACCCTCGAAACCCACAACAACCAAGGACACTGAAAAAAATCAGCCACAGCCTTCTAAGGCTACTGAAATAGAATCTGACAGTGAACTCACGTCAGACGGTGATCCAAAAGCCGCCCCACGAGCCACCATTGCCCAACGACCGGTCACTCGCGCAAAAAATGCTACCCAGCGTCCGGGGAAAATACTGGAGCAGTTTTCGGTGAAGAGGAGGTCACCTGAGGAGATGACAGCATTCAGAAAGTCCGAGGAGGCTAAGAAAAAGAAAGATGCACTGACACACAGCGAAAATATTGCCCGTGTTGCAGAGTTACAGGATAGGATGGCAGCAGAAGATCTCGATGGTCCCCCCCGGTACCCAGAGCGTGTTAAAGCGTTACGGCCAGCCAGGCCAGTTGAAGACGTTGACGAGGATGAGTTCAATGACCTGTTTGAAGAGTCCGCTGCAGGATTTTTTGACGATGATGCTGATCCATCTTACGAGGCGCCAGGTGCCGAGTACGACAACGACAACGACGCCGACAATGACGAGGAGGAGGAGGAGGAGGAGGAGGAGGAGGAGGAGGAGGCCGTCGCCGTCAAAGGGAAGGGGAAGGGGAAAGAAGCGAAACGATCTGTTCGGGAGCAAGTTGATTCACAGCGCAACATTTCCATCAAGAAGGAACCAGGGGTATTAAAGCGGAAGGGCGACGTGGGAGAAGCAGTTGCCAGGTATGGTACTCCACATTTCCAGCGCTATTATCTGATCTGATTGTGCCTCGGCCCTCGGCGGCGATAGTAAAAAAGCTAAAGGTAAAGCAAGCGTCAAACCGGAATCAACAGTGCTTTTCACCAATTGGCGCAAGCAAGTGCCATCCAAAGTTGGCCATGCTACTCAGGCTCCTTCAGTAGCTTCGACCTATTCGCTGTCCAGATCCTCGTCAGCCTATTCAGTTGCATCAACAGAATTTGAGCTCGATCCCACTGAGGAAAGCCAAGTCCTCATTCGCAAGGTTCGTCAACCACATCTTGAACTTATCATGATGTCCGAGTCACATTGCACACAGCAATCGAGTATCGTCAAGATCGAGCAAGCAAATGATGGTAAAATTCCGCTTGGGACTGTCATGACCATCGCAAATCCGGGACCAACACGCAACAATCATGACGGAGTTTCTCACAAAGATCTTCCGTCCGGATGCAGCCAAACGTTTGCCGAAAGTTTCGTTCCGACGTGGATCCATCTTCTTGGCACTCTCCAGAATGCATTTGAAATCAATGAAATCGACATCGTTGACGAAGCTCAAGGCATATGGAACTTAGTATTTCCTACCAAGCCTCACGAGGTGAATAACGGTAACGCAGCCGTTGTTAAACTGGTATGTTCTATCTGCTCCGGGTTGTCGCATTACTCACATTTGCCAGGCACGTCAACGTGGAAGTGAATGGCGTAGGGCCTTCAGTAAAGTTGCATTGAAGGTTGTAAGTGAGTTCCTGGACTCGGAATCAAGCCCCTTCAACACTCCGGAAGAGAGAAAGGTGTATGTGAGCCAAGAATTGGCGCCGAACAAAGGCTTTCCCTTTATATGGGCATCATATGACAAGAATCCGAAAGTACGTCTCAGTGAACTGGAAGTCTCTCCATTACTCAATCTCCATCGGTTTCTAGAAGCGTAAAGGAGCCTTCCAGAGCACCTTCATTTTGAAAGTGCTTGCTAATCACTATGGAAAGACCGTGAATGCCGTCCAATACTGCGAGATAGCCGGACCCCCCGTTGCCGCCCTTGTTCTATCAACAATCTCGGTATGTCCCGATAAATTCCAGCTGAGGTTAATCTTACTGTTTCTCAGGTAGAACGTGCACTGAGTCTTTGGGCATCTGGGGAACTCGACCGTGCCCCTAGCCAATTCTCCGAGTCCAAGTGGGGCGAGAAAGCCCGTGGTTACCTAGTTTCCATCAACAAT
>ML170383.1:6891-17496 GCA_004355085.1 Rickenella mellea | reverse complement strand
GGCAGCCTATGCGAGCTTTCGATGTATCGCGCTTTCAAGCAATCGAATATTAATCCAGTCATTTATTGTATTTCAGTTGATAAAACATTGCAAAACGGGTGAATACTACCATTACAAGTCAGGAGAAATACATAGAAAATCGCCCAAAATGTGATCCATAAAACACCCATAATTTGGCCAAAAATCAACCGCCAAGCCCTCATGGGTAGGGTGGTGAAAGGGGACATATTTCGGGTTATAATCACCAAATTTGCATACCCAAAAGACGGTTGATTTTCGCTCAGCAATAGTAATTTTCACCACTCGAGAGGGTAGTTTTCAATACCTATTCTGGTGATTCAGGTGGTGAAAATCACCAGCACGGACCTCTACAGTGCCTCGGGCACTGTTTTTTCTTGACCATTTACGTATCATGGAGACGTTCGTATCGCAACTTTAACCGCATGTATTATCTAACATAGGGCATCGCCCCAACGGATAACAAACGAGGATTCAAAAAAAAAAAAAAAAAAGTCCTGCTTTGCAATGGCATCCGCGGCGTGTGAGTCGAAGGCATCAGTGTCCTAGCGTTCAGTTGCTTCGAGATGGGTGTTGCCCTAGTTCATATGCTACGTTTGGTGTTCAATTTTGCGGCAGGAGGAAACACTTCTCACCTAGTCTCAAATTTGTTACTGCAAGGATGTAGACGATGCAAAGGATGGAACCGTGGAGTTTTACATTAGTTGGCACAATCGCCTTGACAGCTTCCCCATTCTCCCGCACTCCCCGTCGACGTCTCATCTCTGATAGGCAAATACGTTCGGAGTAACGGGCATCATCTTATTACGATTTCCTGTGATGTCGAAAATACACATGACTCCTTTCGTCGATTTGTGTCAATGGGGATCAAAATGATTTTTAAATTTACCGACCTACTCCCACGTCCCTCCAAATGCGAACTACCCAGAGAACATCACGGGGGTTGTCTACTTCGAACTCTGGACGAGTTTTACAGGCACAGTTATTCAGCACTGCGGGACGATATTCAAGTCCTTCTGGTCCACTTGCCACATTGGCTCGTCGCCTTCTCGAAATGGTCAACCGAACGAAATTCATCAGGATGTGCCATCGTCCAGCGCCTTTGCCAACGATTCGTTTTCCATTCCTTGACAAGAAGTTATCCTCCCACCTTAGCTTGTCGTCTTCTCGCAGCGGTGCTAATAATCTGCGTATATATCCTTCTCGCAGTGCAGACACAAATTCCTCGCGTCACGTTATTTACTGAACCGCGTTTTCGTCTCGCTGGACGGTTTCTAGAGCAGATCTCGAGTGGAGGAAAATCCGAAATATCGCGAAAGTGACCCATTCGTCACCATCTGGTCGTGTGTTCACCCGTCCTTCGATCGTTTCGAGCGTGTATGTATACGCGCATGAAACCAAAATGAATTCACCGACTCAATATCATGATATCGACCAATCGAACCCATCGCAAAGTAAGGAGCATTTCAAGCTATACAATCATCTAAATGACGACAAGCCCCGTTGACACCAAGCTCGATTGTCTCGATCGGCAGTCTGTTTCCTCGATTGCTCGTCCCCACCGCCTTGATGTTCTGCGCAACGGACCACCAGATACTTCGCCGATGAAATTCGCGACGACTGCGGTGGACCGAACATGAACTATGTATGGTCTTGAGGAGCCAGGGACATTGGTCCCGCATGCAGCGGCGTTAAAAGATTCTGATTATACAAGAACGCGCTAACAAAACGCCGCGTACGCTATAGTCGTACAAGATGAACGAAAAAATGCATAGATGCGTTCGGGATGGATGGGGTCAGACACAAGAGATTGCAAGAAAAACGTCATAGCTCCACATAACATTAGAATTACACGGTTTGTCGCGAAGTAACCCAAGAAATGAAGTCGCATGCTCACTCAGACCACACCACGCCTATTCATACCAATAACACCGCACCGACCAACACGCCAACTAAACTCGTCACAAACGCAATCACCCCGCCGCCGCCGCCGCCGCCGCCGAAAAGCGATACTCCACGCAAAGAAGAAGCAGCGTTCCCCGTAGGGCCAGCACCCGCACTCCCACCAATGATCGTAACAGTCGACGTCGACAACGCACTCTCACTCGTTGGACTTGTCGGGGGAGGCGTCAATATCGGCGGACTCGTCAACGACGACGACGACGAAGAGGTATCAGATGCGGAGGGGGGGTTGACGGACGGCGCGGAGAGGGGGGGCGGGATCGTGCTTAGCCCGCCTGTTGGTGAGGGGGAGGGAGGTGAGGTGGGGCCAGGGGTGAGGATGGAGGTGATGACGGTGGTGAATGTTGTTGTTATTGGTTGGGGAGGGGGGGTGCCTGGTGTGTTTGTTATCTCTTTCGTATGGAGGGTAGTGGAGGGAGGGGGGGGAGAGGCGTACCTGTACCCGTACCTGTACCGGACGGTGAAGAGGCGGGTGGACCAGATGCCGTGACTACACCATACGAAGAAGTAAGCTCGAGGATGAATGTTGCAGAAGGGAGGAAACGGGTACGCACAACTAGCGCACTGCTGCTGAAGCGCCCTCAGTGCGGCGGGCTGGTCTTGCTGCGAGCATACCTTGCTCAAGCACGAATCGACGGCGGAGAGGAAGGGTTGGGACGTGCACACGCATGTGTTGTCCGTCCTGTACCCGTGAGCATGCGTCAGTACCGATCTATCGTAACAACTTGGCGAGATGGAATGGTAGAAATGGTAGAAAGGGACGATGGAGAAAGATGGCGATCGGAGATAGATGAGAGATGATCGACACTTCATTATGGGTACAGTAAGGACACGAAAGATCTTCGAATCGAAAGGAACAGACAGAAACCGAAAGAAGCAAAGCAAAAATGGAGAGGAACGTACGGTCCCGAACACCCAGCAGCCTTCGCAGCCGTCGTCTCACACGTCGTCAAACACGCCGGCGACGCCTGCGCCTCCACCGTCTGTACACCCAACAGCGCAACGCCAAGCGCTGACGCTCCCAACAAGAAAGACGACCCCTTCATTTTTGCCCTTTTGTCCACGTTCTATCCAATCTCGTAATGTTCCGCGCTACTGTACGGTTAACGTATGTCCGTATGTCTCGCGTGTCACAAGTGTATGTCAGGTCAGGCGGCGATCGAACAGCGGAAGGAGTGAGGCCTGAGTTTCGGGAAGGGGCGGAGAGGAATGGGGCCCTGACGTTGGTGGGACGATGGAGGAGTGAACGTGCGCTGGAGAGGAGACGACGACGGGGTTGGTGTTATATGAGGCAACAGTTGCGGCCTTTTGAGGGCGCGTTGTGTTGCGTTGGCCGCAGCTGGAGTGTGGGGCCAAGTTATAACATGTGGTGTGCCTTCTCCAGAATCTCCACGCTTCTGGCAGAAAAGTCCCGTGGCACGCCTTTCGTCCGACGTGGCGCCCTTCTTACCCTTTCTTCGCCTTTCTTTGCTATTCCATTGCCATTCGCAGCTGTTCGCTGCTCCCCGTAGTGTGGGTGGTGCGCACGGCCAAGGCACCCCGTGCTGGAAAAGTCAGTACAGCAGTCGGGCATGTAATGCGGGGCGTGTGTGTCGGTAACATGATCAGCGGGAATTGGGAATTGGAAACCGGAGTAACCGAGCCATATCCGACGGGTCTACGCTGTATAGGGCGGTTACTTCGTGATTGTCGACGTTTCGGTACGGTGCATCTGCGAGCACGAGCACCCCAGTTGATGCATCACGTTCGAAATCCGAGCACCGTGATGCATGATGAGGGAGGTGCTTCGTCTAGAGATGGGACAGATGAAACTAGCCACAAAAACAGGTATTTCCGAGGACGGTCTAGCCCCCAATACAAAAACACGCCCCAAACCAAAATCGTGCCAAAATTAAAAAATCAGATCAATTGCATCGCCACATGGCTCGATGATCGGCACCGCAGTGTTCAAGTTGCGCTAGGCACACAAGTTTTGCCGTCTGAGACCACCGCCAGCCAGGTCCGACGCAACGAGCGCATAGCACCTGCGCCCGCAGCTGCTTAGTACAAGATCAAGCTCGTGCTCGCCAAAGTCCCCGCGTGAATCATCCGGTCTCGCCAAGCAAATAGCGTTAAGCCACGCGAGATGGACGCTCGGACGTCGACCCCAAAACCACACAAAAAGAAGCACACTCGAACTCAATATATTATGTAACGCAGTGGCGTCCCATCATCATCAGGCCATAAAAGGGCAGACTCCTCCCCAACGCAACTTTTCTCAACCCACCCATCTTCTCCTCCCTCTCGTACCACTTCCTCCATTTTATCTTAACGTCTCCTCTCCTCGTCGTTTTCACGAACAAAAGACCTTACTATAATCAATATCGAAAAAGATGCTGTTCACGACTAAGCCGCTGTTCGTCCTCGCCGCCGTCGCGTCTGTCGTCCTCGCGCAAGACACCACAGACTCGTCCGACACAGCGGCCCCGTCCACGACTGCCGGTATCGACCCCTGTGTCCTCCAGTGCTCGACGACGGCTGCTCAGTCTGCGGGTTGCACCGGAGTGTACGTCTCACCCTCATCTAACTCGAAAAGTGCTAAATTGCTGATCGTCGTCTCTTTTTCATTTTGGGATACAGTGCTGACCTCCAGTGCATCTGCACGTCCGCGGCATTCCAGAGCGCCGCGCTCCAGTGCCTCCAGTCCAGCTGCTCAGCCGCAGCCATCGCCTCCGCGACGCAGCTCCAGGCGGAAGAATGTGCTGGCAGTACGTCCCTCCCCTCCCTCTCCTCTCCTCTCTCCCTCCTCCAACCATCACTAACCCCACCTTCCTCTCTTCCTTCCTCTCCTAGTCTCCGGCTCAGACACCGGCTCCGCAACCGGCGCCCCGGCAACAGGCACAGGCTCCACCCCCGCCGCCACCGGCCCCGCGACGTCCCCCACCGCGCCGATCACCTCGCCCAAGCCCACCACCACGCCCGCCAACACGTCGTCCAAGCCTAGCACCACCGGCTCGGGAACAACGTCGGGCACGCCGACGCAGAGCAAGAGCGCTGCGAGCGCCAAGTTCGCGTTTGGTGTTGCGAGTGGGGTGATGGGTGCCGGCGTGGTTGCGCTCGTTGGCGCTGTTGCGGGTGCTTTGGTCGTGCTTTGAGTTCCGATGTTGACGTGATGTTTGGCTTGGTGATGATGGTGATGAGGTGTGGTTAATGGGATGACGGATTGCGGATGATGGATTATGGATTCACGAGAGCTCGCGGATGGACTCGATCGCTTCGCATACAGTAGTACCCCCATACAAAAAATGACCCAAAATTTTCATGACTTCCCGTATTCCTTTATTCAACGGTGGACATTGTTCTTGAGCTCGAGATGTCGATGGAAGTTTAATATACGCACGTTGTCCTTTCGATTTTGCGTTCGACGATTCGCGCCTTGAGAAGAACGTCGTGATGGTTTGACTTTGCAGGGTTAGCGTTGCATGCTGTGAAAGTGCGGAAATGTGCGTGATAATCGGAGCGCTGGCATGCTGGTTAAACGAGGTCGAAATTCCTCACTGGGCCACACTCGTCACGGTAGCACTCGCGCTTCAACTCGACCCAGTCACTTAGGCATCCATCTCTGAGCTCGGCGGGGCTATCGAATTACTGCACAGTATGTCGTGACATGCAACAGTTAAGTCGATGGTCGCTTCGGACCCGTTCATCCTTCAAAGGCACCGGCGCTTTGGTGAGGTGTTTTACCAGCATCACAAAGGCGTCAATCATCTCACTGTTCGGTTCCTTGACACTTTTAAATGGCTCGCGTTGGCTATGAAAATTGGCCTGAAGCGATCCCCCGGTACTCGTTGTCAAAGCTCGCAGGTGCTTGGAGACGTGAAGATCCTTATCTCGTACTTGATCAGAGTACCACAACACAGCGATCGACCTTCAAATGTCCGAAACGAAGGAATGCATGGGTATCATGCCAAATCCAGATGTATCAGGCCTCGGGGTGAGCTTTACCTCTCGTAGGCTGTGTGCTGACTTCATACGCTGCATTGAAAGATTCGACTTGGTCTCTATATCACCTGTTTTCTTCTAGCGGTGATCCCACGCGCAGAGGAGACGAAACCGCTCATTTCTTCCTTACTCAGTAACACACGAGTGTACGCCTTGTCCCTCCTCCTGACAGCCATCATCCAAACGGGGAAAGGCCAGCTCACGCTCTACCACGCCGTTCTCACATTCCATATGCTTATGTTCTTTGCGATTACTTTCTTGCCGTCACCGCTTGGTACGTCGTGCCCTGACACGCTGGCGCCGGTCTGATAGTTTCGCGATGCCTCATTTTTTTCACGTTAGAACTCGTTTTGGCACTAAAATCACAACGCGCCTTCATATCCACGTTGTTGTCGTTACTCGCCTATTTCGCTTGGGCACTTTACCTCTAGTTAACCGCATCGACGTTCGGCTCGCAGCCCGCGTGCAATCACAACACCGAATACGTGTTTTTTTGGATTTCTGTACGGGGCACTGCAACTTGGATGCGAAAATGGTGGATTGCGTGGACTGCGTTCGGGTTGTACTATGCGGCCTTCTGGTGCTTTTATCTTCTTCTCTTAAAAATCGGGTTCCCAGTGTTTGAAACGCTCAAAAGGTGTGATTCCTTCATAGCTCTTGTATTTGGTGCTTTATTAAATTGTCGTTGGTATCCAGATTCACCCACCTGGGCCGACTCCTCCAGAGTACTAGGGTGGACAGGATTGGCGAGCATTGGTTTGGTGTCGCTTTTCGAATCATGTGCGTGACGAAGAAATAGCCTGCTATTGCCTTCTGATCATCCATTTTAAGGTATTTTACATATGGGATAAGCAATCTCGAACTCATGGCAAGGCATTCAATTTGAAACTTCATCGCGACGAGACAACTCACGCTGCACACAGATTAAGCGGAACAATGTCCTTCCACGAGAGAATGTCTGGTCATTCGGCCAGATCCTCTCGCTCGTCTTGTTACTTGGGTTTTGCAATGATGCGGTAAAGTGGTACGATGAAAGAGATGATGCACTTTTGCCACTGCCAGCCACCGCATCAAACCCCACCAACGTGGAACCCGAGCAGTCGGGTGGAGGAACGAAGCCTTCCACGACGTCTAATGTTCTCACTGGTCAGGTTGAAACTAACTGGACCTCTGACCCAACCCGTGCTCCAAACCCGGTTGGGCCCAACCCTGTGGATGTCGAACTTGGTTCAATTCCGAAGTCGCTGCCTTCCGTCGAGCACTAACTCAGGCTTCCGCGGCATCCTCCTATCGTGGTGGATACTGATTTAGCGGAGGCGCCGCTCGTGCTAATTCTCCGTCGTGGAGGGGTGACGGACTAGCCTGTGATACATGATGAATATGCGAGGGATCATTGAAGAAAATGGGACGCTCGGAGAACGATGGAAAGTGATGAGCGGAATTCACGCGCGGGTACATGTACATTCGAAACGATCAAAGACGAGCGAACACACCAACAGATGAGGGATGAGTCTGGGTTGAACCATTAATAGTTGACTCATATGAGATACTACCATCATCACTTCGTGGCGTCCGAGTCGTTGCGATCATGGGCAGCAAATAATCGTCGGCGCAAAAGAGTGGCCATCTGGTACATATAAGTCCAATAATAGCTTCCGAATTGCAAAGAAATTATAGTACAAAATTGCCTTGCCTACGGATCCCTCTCAACCACGGGGAGCTCACGATCATGTGTACTCATTGGTTGGGACGAAAATTCATCCAGTCCGTGCGTCTCTCCGCATACCGGATGGTATTAAGCTGAACAGGTGCTAATGTGGGACTGGCGTATGTATGTTTGCGGAGATTTAGAATGATGTGGCTTGCACCTATAGACTGCGCTGCCAGCAACATATGAATGAGCATGGTAATGTTGGAATGTGAGCGAGCACCCAACGCGCCACAGGTGGCGGTGCGTGGGAACGCGTAGGGAGGATTTGCGTACGACTTGCTTCTTCACTCGTTTGTACCCGTCGATACTGGCTATATGACTTCTCTGTATTGGCGTGCATAGATTGGTGGCCGGCTCTGGCATGGCTGATCTCAACAGGTAAGGAATATGTTGGAAGTGGGCAAGTCGGCACGTCGGGAGGTAGGGTGGCGTTAGTTTACATCTGTTTGTAGAGAGTTCGTTTGTCTGCAACCACGACTGTCGCGTCGTCGCGTGTGCCGCTGGAGCGGTTCTTCCTCTGCAAATCCAGTGTCTATTTCCGATGGAATATAGGTGCAGGACAGCGGCCTGTCTTGTACATAT
The DNA here is from genome assembly GCA_004355085.1 of Rickenella mellea. NCBI lineage: Eukaryota > Fungi > Basidiomycota > Agaricomycetes > Hymenochaetales > Rickenellaceae > Rickenella > Rickenella mellea. Next base: position 9,242 of record ML170383.1, on the reverse strand, counting down.
TTAAGCGAGTAGCGACTCCCAGAATGCAAAGAAATGATCGTACAAAATTCCTTCGGTTACTGGTCCCTCTCAAACTCCGTGAGGTCAATATCATCTGGAGCTGTTGGTTCGCTAAACCTGAACTCATCCATTATCGTGCGCCGCTCCTGGTACCGGATGCTACTAAGTTGAATTGACGGTAACGCCTGACTGGCGTATGCATGTTTGCGAAGGTTTAGGATGATGTGGCTTGCACCGATAGACTGCGCTACCAGCAACGTTGGGACAAGAGGTCCGACCAACGTGAAATCAAATGCAGTACTAGAAGTTGCCACCATAAGATTCGCCGCATTAAGAGCTGTACAGGGGATGTCAAAGATGGGCAATGGATATAAGGGAGATACAATGATACCTAAGATAACTGCGTAATAGATCACCCCTATTGACGCCTGGAGTTAGCATTGCGGTCAAATGGGATGATCAAGCGACGAACCATCTCGAAATAGGATGGTTAGGATTTTTGCACGCGTTTCCCGTCCTAAGGATAGTCAGCCGTACTCACGACGAGTTCAAACGCGATCTGACCTCCTTGAACTATCTTCATCAATATCAAAATGAACATCACGCCGTCGTAAAACATTAAAGTTCCGAAGCCCAGTTTCATCAATCCCCCTGTTAGCACTGTGAGCCCAATATACTGCAACCACACAAAGGCACCTCAAAGCCGTGACGACGTATTTTTTGTTGCCGTAACGGTACTTTTCCTCACCTTGCCTTTCGGGAATGGTCTGCACGTCTAACAAGGTGGTCAGCCACGAGATATAAGCGCCACATGGAGGGGACACACTTGGAAGCTGTATCGTCAGTAAAATGTAACTGACAAGGACAGAGATGTTATATGTCTAGTAAAATGTCAGGAGTCGTGTCGGCGCAGTTGCCTTCAAACTCACAGCTGCGGCCACGCCTAAAACAACCGCGGCTTTCCTATCCCCTCCCCAGATGGCGAGTGTTCGGAGGGACAGAGTAACTTGCACGATTCCTTCAGTCTCTGGTTTATGACATGATGATACCCAACGCTCACTCTGCAGCGGAAAGCTGGGTATCCATGAAATCCTTCACCGCAGTGCCGAATGAGATTGGGCCGAAAGGTATCAATGTCACATCACACACCATGTCCTGACATTTACCACCACAATAGAACTGTGGCAAGTCAGCTCAGATCTTTTATTCAAAACGAAGAACACCACGAACTACTAGGAACCGAAGTTAGCGACGCTCAATTAAAGCTGACAGGAACTTACTGGATAAAATCCCCAGTCTCCCAGTGTATCTGCAAATTCAAGGGAAGAACATATACCCTAATATTTGATCCAGCGGCACTTACACACTTCATTGAAGAGGAACAATGCAAGGACAGGATATCGCCCAGCAACATATAAGACTTTCCCCACACTCCATGTTGAACCCCAGATGTATTCAAGCTGATCGGGTTATCTCATGTCGTTGGTGGACGCAATGAATGACCTGCATTGTCTGGCTCACCTCGCTGGAAAGATGTGAATTTCAGGGCTAATCTAGATGATGTGAGGTGCAGCACGCACTCGGGAAGGTTCAGAATTGCATCATAGGCGAGGACAGTTGACGCTGTTGCCGTTCGGGTCATGTCAAAAAATATTGTTGTCAAGTTTGCGTAGCATGGCCATCGAGTGCTTGACTGACTTACATGATAGTATCTATTTACCAGTCAGAGTTATCAATGAATTAAAACTGTACAAAACGTACTCTCGCCTTTTGGCTCATTTGCAAAACTGCTATCAGCCAAGTGACACTCATGGGTTATCCTTGTGCGATTGACATCCCCTGGGGGATCAGACACTGATTAACGGTCATTATAATCGTATAGCCGATGAGGGTGGTGATGAGGGACCCACAGAAACGATGAAGCGAAGGGCTGTCAGCCGGTAATGAAGTGCAAAGTGCGCAGGCACCACCACATGCTCCCTCTGGCTTTATGTATGGCCGGAAATTTGCCATCAAGGGTGGCACGAGCAACGCTCCGCCACTCTCACGCGGCGCCTTCTCGACTCTCGCAATATGCGTTGTACCGAATTGCTTCGACGTCGTGAAGAACACCGCCCCACGTGGGAATCATTCACCTTCTGGCATTACCAGTAAAACCACATCGTCGAACATTCACCAAAGTTTCGCCCATTTCCATGTCCAAAATTGAACTGATACAAAGGTAAATTCAAATGTTGAGTGAATTTGGACGTAACGATTACTGTAAGGCGCAAATATGGACCACCATCCTAGTGATAACATAAGCGCCCACAAGATTGGGGGCAGTGCACATCAATTCACGCGAACTTCCT
>ML170382.1:0-11247 GCA_004355085.1 Rickenella mellea | reverse complement strand
TAGCTAGATTATAATTGGATATAAGTCAGTGCCAGGCTGCCGTGACCTTGCATACGCCACCAGGTCATGTCTATTTTTGTCACTTTTCCTGATGAAACGCGAGACTAAGAAACCATAGCACGTTGACAGTGATGTCGCCAGAACCTTGATGAAAGACAGGCCGAATTGCAGCAGGAGATTGAGTAGTGCCGTTTGCGAGCTGTTGGGAGATCTGAAGTAATATGCTAATAGTCGCTTGTCCGACATCTTCTTGCAATGCTTGGTAGCTTTCAATCACAAACGCCGTGACGCTCGCGGAGAAAAGGGCAGCCTAATAGACCTGTAAGCAAACTTGCGGCGAGTGGAAGGGACACGGAACGCAACAAATATCAGAAGCGATTCCATGTCGTCACGCCAACTCTCCACGAGATCCTTGTCGTACTTCTCTGCCAACTCGAGGTACGGGCCCCAAATCCTCGAGCTTGGATCCGTGAGATCGGGAGCTGCGCATGAAGAAGGAACGTCAATGTGAGCCGTACTTCACGTCGCCATTCGAAGTATCAAACCTTTGGTATCGCCGCCAGTTTCTTGATTATTCTTTGGGAACATTGTAATGGTTTGTTGCTGAGGTTGATGTCGACGTGGTGGGGGTAATCGATGAAGCTTGATGAGGCTGTGAGTCGTTGAGGTTGGTCCGTGTTTGCGCCGCGTGCTTTTGCACAGGATGTTTGTGGGTCCTATCAACACATCTCAAGCACACGCCCAAGCGGCAGTGCAGCATATTTGGGCAAGGGGCACTGTATACAAATTCCATTCGAAGCTCAAACCCGACCAACAGACTCTACAAAATCCGTACGATACAACAGTCGGACTTGATCGGGTTTCAGAAAACGTTAGAAAATCAGACCTACAGAAGTCGGGTCAAGCTATGTATAAACGAATCAATCCAATGTCTCTGGTTGTAGCGAAGACAACACGAAACGTATAGCCATGTACAGCGAACACTAAGACAACAGCGAGGTGAGAGTGACAGTGACAGATATATGGAAAAGAAGAGAGAGAGAGGAATAAGGAATCGGCGCCGAGCCGTGTAGACGGAGAGATATGGGACAGATATGTACACCAGAGCACTGTTCGTGGCGTGAGGCGGACCACCGTATTCGAGTCGGATGACGGATATGGCGATCGCAGAGCGTGCCACGCAGCTGCTCCCTTTCCAAGAAATCGAGAGTGATGGTCGGGGTCGTGGTGGGTGGAAATACCGGTTGTCGAGCTACGGGGAATGTGTTGGACAGCAGTGATCAGGTAACAGTGTCGGATCCAAGTGTTGGACGAGAGCACAGAGCGAGAGAGTATTGCGAGCGACTTCGGAAGAGCGTCAGAGCGGTGCGGGCGAGCGAGCGGTGAGCGAGAATGACGGGGGATGGTGGGTGGATCCTTCAGAATGGATCCTAGAGCGTAACACCAGCGCTCCACCCATCCTGCTCATTCTTCAACCCCGCCACCCCATTCGAATGTCCATTACTCAACTCCCCATTCCCCAACATCACCGGATTGTTCGGCTCGTCCGAGTTCGTCAGGATCGGCTGGCGCGCTAAGCATTCCGTGCCCGCCTCGGAGCGCACTGCGCGGGGAGAAGAACAGGCTTGGCGTCAGATGTCAATGTATGCACATATATAGAAAAGAAAGCGAAATTGGGCGATGGGTGGAATAAGGGAGGAAGGATGGAAGGATGGAAAATAGACACTCACGATGCCGATTGAGCGCATCCATGCGCGCGAACTGCCGTTGACAGCCCTGGCACACATATGGCCGGATATTAAGATGGAGCTGTTCATGGCGCTTGCAATCATGCTGCCTCGCAAACCCCTTATCGCACCCCGGCCACTTGCACTTGAACGGCCTCTCTTCGTTGTGGGACCGCATATGACCTACACAACACACATCACGTTAGCACACCCGAATGAAATGAGGAGACGAGACGAGGACGGACCTTTGAGATTAAAATGCCGCGTGAACGTGCTCCCGCACCCAGGGACGGGACAAACAAAGTTCGCCTCCGTCCTCCGCCGCCGCTGGCTCGCGTCCGCCGTCGCATGCGTCGTCACGTTCTGCCTCGCGACCTGCACCGCGGGCTGCATCGTCGTCCGTCCATGCACGTCCACAACCTGCACCGGCACACCCATGTCCCCATTGCCGCCATCGCCCATGTTGCTGAGGAACCCAGAGCCGCTGATGAGGTTCATCCCACCACCACCACCGCCCGTTAACGAGTCGCCGAGCGTATATCCCCCAATGCCGTCGTCAGCTGGCAACTCCAGCCCCTGCGCACCCCCAACGCGAGGGCTCGCATGCGGACTCGGGTACGGACTCGCCCCGAGCCCCACCCTCTCCCTACTCGGCGTCCTCCCATGTCCCTGCCCAACCCCATGCCCCGCACTCCCGCCCGAATTCGACCGTCTATGCATCCCCCCGCCCGCGCCGCGCATCGCACCCACACCCCCGCCCTCATGCGGCAACAGGTACTGCGGCTGGGACTGCTGGTGCTGCGCGTTAAACAGGAAATCGCGATGCGCAGAGGGCGGGTAGAGCGCCGTGTCGTCTTGCACGCCAGGCCCGAAGCTCGCGGACGCGGTGGAATGCCTGAGGTCCTCGCTCCTCGACGAGCGTCGATGGCCGGGCGCACCGCTATCGCTCTTCGCGCGTCGGAGGTCGGCTGCGCCGATCCCCATGTGCGGAGAGAGGTAATTGAACTGTCCAGAGTCGGCTGCGGGGAGCACACCAAATGACATCCCGTGCACGGGTGCTTGTTGCTGGTGTTGTTGATGTTGCTGGGGGACGTACAGTCCAGAGGAGAATGTAGATGTATGAGGACCCGCGCTGGAGGGTTGATGGGGCTGCTGGATGGATTGATGCTGTTCATGGAAGTGATGCACCCCAAGCGCCGCCGAATCTCCTGATGTATCGAAGTTCAGGCCAAGCGCCGCCTGGTGTTGGTGTTGGTGTTGCTGAGCAGAACCGATCTGCCACATTGGCGGGCGGAGGCCCGTGTCCGACTTCGAGCGCATGCGGAAGCTGCCCCCGCCTGGCTGGAGGAACGATGCGCCAGCGCCAGCACCATCGTGCTGTTGCTGGTGGTGCATATGCGGTGACCCGAGGCCGAGCTGGAGCGCACCGAGGTTCGGTGAGCCGTGCGGGCTTGGAGTGTTATATACGTCATCGGTGTGCGGTGGGGAGGGAGCGGTCATGTCGCTGGTCGATGGGAAGGTGAAGGGCGACGGCGGCGGCGGCGGGATCGCATACGCGCCGCCACCTCCTCCACTCGGCCCCGCCTGCCTCTGCTGTTGCTGATGTTGTTGACTCTGCTGGTTCTGGTTCTGCCCCTGTCGATGACTCGCCTGTTGCTGCTGATCCGAGGACCATGATTGCGCAGGGGGAGTGGACGAAGGAGGCGGTGTTTGACCTGTGAGAGTGTAAGGGTTTGATCAATCAGTAAAGTCCGTTGATGGAATATGATGAGGCGTGGGAAAAGTTAAGATATGCGACGGATCAAGCGAAATGATGGACAGGGCGGAAGGCTCGAAAGATACATGAGATGGCGGAATAATGGAAGAAAGATGATGACGGTATGTTGTTGACTGCGGGTGAAAAATGTGAGAGTCTCTCCCGTCGTCGCCTGGGTGGGCGAGCTCGACTGGGGAAGGGCGGCGAGTCATGATAATAAGAAGGCGCTTCGCCACCAAAAGGTGTATATGGGTGTGGAAAATGAGAAACACATGTCCAATGGTATACCGGCAGGTATCCACGGAAGCAAATACACGAAAAAGGCTAAACTGAAAAATGAGGAAGAAGGAAGCGTGAACTCACCCTGTTGGAGTGTCTCCAGAGTCTGCTGGAATGGCACCGGCTGCGTCGCACCCCCGCCGCCGCTAACAGGAGTAGCGGGGACAATGTGTATGCCAGGACCCGGCATGAGCCCGCCTTGGGTCTCATGGACTGGTGATCTGCCTGAGTGAGACAGCGACCGGTTGGACTGCGCGGGGGAGGGCGGGAGGACCTCAGTGTTGGGAATGAAGAGCTGTGGGGGAGACTGGGGTTTGGGCGCTGGTGGGGATTGTGGGGCCATATTGGAGGAGGAGGCGGCGGTGGGTGCAGATTGCCATGGTAGATTGTGTGGAGATGGGTTGGGCGATGCAAATGTCATATGCTCCATCCCGTGTGTAGATGACACTGAAGACGCGCGTGAGCGCGCGTCGTCTGCTGGAGCAGCGTAGCGCCGGTTGTCTCCCTCGCCGCCGCTGCTGTTCGGGGAGCCGTGGTCAAAGGGCGAGTAGGCGCCGGTGACGCTGACTCTCGGGGACATCGTAGGGTTGTTGTTGTGGTTGCCGCCAGGGCTGCCAGATGTATTCGGATTGGGTGAGTCTGCAGAGTGTTCGGTGAGAGAGGCCATGAGATCGTCTGTGAAGAACGGGCTGTCTCCTGGCGCGTCGTAGTCGGAGGGGTCGTACTCGTTGTGCGAGGTGTTCTGCTCGTCGAGGTCTGCCTGTATGCTGATCGCTATCTCGTCGCCAAAGTCGTACTCGGATCCGTATGGCGAGTGGTGGGAGTGGTAGGAGTGAGCGTAGGGAGATCCGTATGGGATGTTGGCGCTGTCGATGTTGTTGTTGTTGTCGAGCTCGTTGTTGAAGTCGTTGTTGATGGTGAAGTCGTTGTTGGCTGGGGAGTGTATGTCGACGTCGTCGAGGAATGGGTCGTTGTCGTTGTTATTTAAGTTGCGGGCAAAGTCCATGGCCGGGCTTGCAACTGCGTACATCCTCGTAGACTTATCCAAGTGCCAATGCCTGTATAACGTAATCGCCCTACGAAGGCGGTGTTCAAGGCCAAACCGATGCACAACACCGCCATCAGCTTATCTAATCATCATATGTGAGCCACACCTCCTCAACGAGGCGCCGCCCACGTCCGTGTCCTGCTTGATCCGCTCGTCGATCCGTTCAACCCATCACGGGGATCTTCAAACACTCTTCTTGCTCGCGCGGTGGCATCCCCTCACCGTCTCTCCATAGATTTATTTTGCATTTTTTGGTTTCATTTCTGAGGAGATGGACACACCGACAGACATCGGGTCTCGAGCATCGGCCGCGGTTCTTCCCGACATGAACATTATCTCGTCTGTCACACAAGCCATCTCCCGTCCCCTCTCATCTTCCAAACACCCCCCATCATTGATAAACTACCTCTCCCCCTCCTTTCTCGTCAGTCCACCAAACCAGTGCCGAAATCCTCCTTCTGCCGGAACCCAACCAACAGAACAACAGAACAAGCGATCTTGCGTGTCACATCCCCAAAGATAAATTAAACTCCTAAAATCATTTCCCCGCACTGCCTCGTCCCTAGGGCCTGCAAAAAACGCACGCTTCACAAGCTGCACAGCCATTCTCCCTCTAAAGGCCACGAAGCTACCATATAAGGCAAATTAGGTTTATGGGCTTATGCACTGCCCCGCGTGGATCGCGATCGTGTTTCGTGTTCGCCTTTTCAGTTTTCTTCGCGTTGTAGGCGCCGCTAGCAATGTTTATTGTGTGCGTGGTGGGATCCCATTGGTACAGTAGTTCGGTTTACAGGAACATCGAAAGCACCGCCTCGGCGGCTGGCGTGACGCTCATATCCCGGATCCTGCATGCAGCACCACGGAGGTGGACTATGGTGCAGTAAATTCAACGCTAACCTAGCCAGCCATTTGCATGGCGATCTCGGTGGTGAATATTTAGGACGCCTACATTGCCTGGTGGTCTATGGCGACCTCGGAATTCGCGATCGACGCACTGAGCTGCGGTGTACCGGGGATGCGTTTGTAGGCGTTCAGATCATGCCTGTGGGTGATTTCGGAGGAGGAGGAAGAAGAAGAGGAGGAGGTTGTTCATTGTTGGTGCTTAGGCTGGTCGCTTCTTCGTTGGTTACGACGCTTCGAAGATGCACTGTGCTATTGTTTAGAACCCGGACTAATTATCAGAACAATGCGCTTTCCGTATATACCGCAGGACAATGAGCTCGACTCGTCGGAATTCGGTCAATATATGCATCTAGTTTGAATTCCGTGTGCAAACAGGCATGTATATGCTTGACGGCGAGGTTCGTCGTTCTTCCTTGTATGCACTCGTCACTCAAACACTCGTCACTCCCCACACCTCCGACCCAGGGCTCACTAAGTAGCACCGAACCGACGTCATTCCAAAACGACGATCCCATGCATGATGATCACTTACCCAACGCACCGCACCGCAGTCCACCAACTTGAAGCAAGGCCACCAATCACAACCACTAGTACTGGCAGAATACGAACGAAACCTCGGACTTCCAGTTGCTGAGCGCTGATATGGTGACGGGGCGGTGCAACTGTGACCGCTGCCGTGCACGGCATGTGAGAGATCTGGGGAGGGCATCACCAAACGCACGACGCCATCACGACGCACAACGCTCGCGAGATCAAAAGCGGTGCATATTTCATTTTTTTTCGTCTCACTAAGCCTTCGTCGCTTCGTCATTGTAGATCTTCGTCTTTCTAAGCTACAACAAGCACTGGCTGTACTCGTATGCTTACTGTTGCTGTTGCAGTTAGGCTGGATGGGTTGGAAGGTGTGATCGCCTAGTCGACATCATGATCGCCTTTCGACTTGTTCCGTACGGTAAGTTTTGAAGAGGGCTTACTGTATGCACGTTACTTTCACGCGACCGCCGATCGTTTACTGTATTACAACCTCAAGTCGCTACGTATCCCTCCGAATACCAAACAGGTAGATTTGAGGCGGTGCAAGCGACCAGCACTCTCAGGCCGAAACAGCTTTACAATTCCGTCAAGAATATCACGATGAACCTTCTGAAGACTTCCGTCGGCTTCAAGTTGCCCTAGCATTCAGCTACAAGCTTCTTGGAATGCATTCGAATTAATGCTCACTTCCAATTATACAGTACAATATTATTGGTCTCAATTCGAATAGGCGCCGGTAACCAATTGCTTCTAATCGTCGTACACGGTCAAGCCGAATTTTCCTAGTCCTCTCGGGCAATTCAAAGGCTCTCTATTGTTCTTCCTTTCGCCTCCACGTCGGAATTTTGTGGGACCCTACTATGGCAACGGCTTCTGTCTTGACGCATTGGCGACTACTGGTACATGGCATGTCAATCCAAATATCACCCCACCCTCACCACTTCCCGGAATTGTGCGGAATTAATTCAATTTGCGGCTCACTGAAACGATGAGACTGAATGGTGATGGTGGACTGGAAAAACTGGAGGCGACGCGATAGGCGAGGGTGGGATGTTGTGGAATGGAGGTATTGTACGTCACTCGCCATTTATTTACGTGTCAGGCAAAAGAAAGTTGATGATCAATTTCTGGGGAATGGAATGCTGGTTACAGTGAATTGCATTATACAGAAACGCTACGCCGGATAGGCAAGGAAATTTTAGCATATACTCGATGTACGGACCTCACACATCGGCATGGGAATAGGGACAATGATTAGTGTTTCAGAAATTTGTTAACGACCGATTTTCTGGGGCGGGCACGGAGCCGTATTCAAGACCATCCGTATTCCCGTATGAAATTTTAAGACAAGCTCGAAGAGTTCATTTGTACGACAAGACTTACTGCACCAGTAATTTTTTTATATAACTCGTGATCGGAAATTAGGAGAATGCATAAGGTGAATGTGAATTATATGGTACTCTTCCAACAGGGTTAGCACAAGATATGGCTACGTGTAACATCTACTGTTGATCAGACAACTGATGTGAAATCCCACGCTCGCCACTCGGTGGCAAGTAGTTCCGTACTACGAAGTTTCCTTGTTCAGTGGGGCACGGAGTAATTCGGCGTTAGTGGAATTTGCAAGAGACCGTGCCGCACGCGTCGCATATACTCCTGGACCGAACCCCGAGGTGTTTGGGATCGAACATGACAGCCCGGGGAACAAACTGAGAATAAAAACGTGTTATTATAATTGTTGCGAGTGAAGATGGACGTCCGCCCAATGGTGACGCGCTACAGTAGGATTGGCAAAACATAACCCATGCTTCCAAACTCTCTGATATCCCACGACCCTCGTCAAAGCGATCGTGTTGTTCAATTGTGTCAAAAATACTTTACTCAATTGGCTGGTAGAACAGTAGAAGCCGGACGATCACCGCGGCATCGGTATCAGATACCCCTTGAATCGTGTTGATCCACTCAAAAGCGTCTATTTGATGTATATTCGTGCTTCGAATTCCTTTATTCTCAAGAATCGGCGAGAGTTCGACTACATTTATGTCTTCGGGTCAGAATGAGTGACCAAAGGATGATCAAAGATAGTGCAAGCATCACTACTTCCACGTCAATGCGTTCGGCGATTGAGGATACTCGTAAATGTTGGTCGCGTGCAGCCTATGGCCTTCGATGCTTGGGAGAGAATCACGGGAACAGCTTCGTAGCATCACATCGGATGGATTGACTTCTACAGACGTTGGCTGGTTCGCCGAATTTGTCCATCCAATTAACTCGACTCTGACGGCGAAGATACCGCCCAATCGACGACTTGAATATACTGTCCAATATTGATTTGCGTGTTAAAGTTGATAAACAGTTTCCATCGAGAGGAAAGGTAAGGTATCTTCGTTTCAACATGTTTGCGGAAGCTCCACATGATGGCATATGGTTACTACGGAGAAGACCCATTCGGCCTCGAGGTGCGAAAGTTTCATTGATCGCCTTCATTATCGAGCGAGTTCGAAGTTCTTGTGTATGTTTCATGGCATTTGGGCGCAATAATACTTTCCCAGAAGTTTTGCTCGACTGCCTACCCCTCGATCGGAATCGGTGCATTTCAGCCTCAAGAAACGTTCCCGCAAGCGACCGGGTGGGTACATGCTGTCCAAACCTTGCATTCGAAGAGACCCATGGGACTTTGATCCCACGGTCTTTTCATATAATGCCGCCCTCTGGCTCCGTAAGAAGACCTTCGCGGGGTTTGAGAAAAGCGGAAGTTGAGCGGCTTCCCAAAGTGATAGCGCGCGGTGATCATATGGCTTGGGCGCTGTGGCTCCGATCGCTATGGATTGATGGACGTGGTGATGTAGGATATAGGTAAATACAGCTTCTGCAAAGAAGATGATGGAACCCATCGTTCGTGCGCGAAGACGCCAAAAGGACCAGTTGGACGCGAATCAATACCGAGGGACTCAGTGATTACCAGAAGAGATACATGACTGCAACTGACAGATGATGCACCTATTTGTGGTGAATGCGCCAATGATTATGGGCGGTTCTGCCAGATCCAAACGTATTGATTAACCACCAGGTTGTCATGCAATGTCCAAGGATCACCGCAGCAGACGCTGCATTTGTCCGGAATGGGAAGAAATACGACGACGCGAAGCAGCCACAAAGCTGACGGATCAATAATAAAAGTATTCGCCTCCATCAAGATGGTGCCTGCCATGATTTGCATTAGCTGCGCGTCCATCAGATCAGATTGAACTCCCCCAAATTTGTGCTTGATTTATAGCGACGGTGTGGGTAATGAACACGAGTGCTGCATCCAAAGACGCAGTTGACAGGTGTGTTATGGTGGTTGAACTAAACTGGTGTAAAAATAACCAAAGCTTCCTGCGTGAACATTTGTGGGCATTAACTTATGTGACTTCGTTGAAGACGACATGTTTTCACTTACCAAGTCACTGACATAAATGCAAGTTGTAGCAGGTACAAGAGAACACCATGGACGCGCGTTGAAGAAGTGGCAAACTTGTCGAAGTCTGTTAGCCACTGGACGGATCAAGGCCAGCGTTGATTTTCGAAGAACGATTGGCAGGAGACGATTCCCTCAGGAACAAAACCACACTGTGATCGTCACCGGCGGTGTGGATGAATTAAACTGTCAAAATTCAGGTCGAAATGATTCGGGAGTAATTGCTGTAAACACTAGGGGTGCATTCAACTGATACTGAAAAAAGATAAGAATATCACCCGATACGCACATCTGGAATCTAGACGGTTACCAGCAGACAGTTCTTCACGAAAAAAATCTTGTGGAGTAACGTTTCGGGGACCTCGTGGGCTGATAAATTGTGACGATGCTAACCAAGACAGGTTTAGCCCACAGCCATGTGTGCAGCCAACCCACTTATATTGGCTTTTGAATAGCAAAAAGTCGTTCCCCCTCAGTGCTTGCTCAACCACTCGTCCGTTACCAGCTCCCTGGCGGAGCTGCGCTTGTCCGGCTCCCACTGCAGCATCTTCCGCACGAGCCGCAGGAAACATGCCCTGTCCTCTCCCTCGAGAGTCGTCTCCCTGTCCTCAAGTGATGTCCGTTCTGGGAGGAGAATCCCCGCGCAAAAGTCACCTGTGGGGTGGAGAATACGCGTTCAGCAAGGAATACACTAATCAGAAACCTGGGGCAGAGCTCGTAACTCACCCGCGTCCGAAAAGAACTTGCTGGTCAAGTTCCCCTGGGCCAGAAGGCTCGGCGGTGGCGGGCCCAGAAGTGCTATCATCTCAGCGAGATGGGCTCGGCTCCGGTACTTCGCGTGTTCTGGATCTTTGCCATTGAACAGGTTCCCGCCTTCGAAGACATCCCAGATTTGTGGGTGAAAGAGAGTGTCAGAGCGTGCTCATGCCGGCGACCATTGAAGCCATCGACACTCACCATGCACCCCGCGTTCCATATGTCGACGCTGTAAGTCCATGGGGCTTCCAGGATAACTTCTGGCGCCCGATAGACTTTCGGTTGGATGACTTCCCGGTGCTCGGTTTCGCCATCCAGGGGCACCGCCGAGCCAAAGTCGCACAGTACCGGTGCGCACACCTCCTTGGGCAACCTGAAGTCGCGGGTCAGGTAGATGGTTCTCCCGTCGAGCTCCTTCCTCGGGTAAGGGCTTCTCAGCTCCTCCTCCTCGAAGTCGCTGAAGACGGAATCATCTGCCATGCCGAACATGATGTTTTCCGCCTTGATATCGGTATGCGCAATGCGACATTCTGTGTGCAGAAAGTCCAGGGCTAGAAAGAGGCGCTCGAGCACAAGCGCCAGGACCAGCGGCGGCAGTCTCCGCAGGGGGTTGCGGTGCAGGAAGGTGAGCACGTTGTCCCACAGTGGAGGGTGCACGAGGCACCGATGCTTGCCATCAGGCCCGTCGACGTCAAACGGGTCGAGAAGCGACCGAACGGCCATGCGGCCCGGGTGAAGCTGGTGACGCTTGGTGGCCATCTCAATGCGCTTGTACATGTTGAGC